>JAASFN010000433.1:0-20602 GCA_023333795.1 Globisporangium rhizosaccharum | reverse complement strand
TCATGGCGTCACACTCACAAAGAAGATGATGATCACGAAGACGTGCGTGTGCATTCCCAATGACGACCGCGCACTGTGGGGACGTACTGAGACCTACTTACCTACCGACCTAACTACGTACGAACTACTATGTGCTACTTGTGTGTATGTGGTGCTGCGCGAATGCCTTGAGTCCACTGGCGGGGTCTCGGATAAATAGTACAGACATTGCTGGGCGCTCGTGCATCTTGAGCCTCAACGTCCTTATGCGCAGTCCGAGAGCGTGAACGACCACGACGGCACGGCCTTTGTCTCGTTCCAGCGCGCCTCTTCCTCTTGGAGCCAGTCGTTGAGCGAGCAGCGGCCGCTCACGACTTTGCTCGGGACGTCAGGTGCATCGACGACTGCAGCGTTGCCCTGCGAGAGGTCTTCAAAGACCATGCCGTCGAGCACAGCGCCAAACACTGGCGTCGCGTCGCTCCACTCGTCAAAGCTCAGCGGCGAGAGCGCGCCGTCGTCGTCGCCTGTGAGGTCGCGCGAGCTCTTGTTTGACGACGGCGCAGTCGGCGAGTCAACCACGACAGTCGACACTGCAGGCATTGGCGAGTCACACACTGCAGCGGTAGCGGTAGTCGACGATGGAGCGGGCGAGCTCGGCGCACTGAACGACGCGACTAGCGACACTGGCGAATCGGTTGGCGTCGACTCGAGACTGCGCGGCTGTGGGACTGGCCGCGGCGCTGGCGGAGGCGACGCTGGCGTCGGGTGCGCAGCGAACGCAACGGACTGGCCAATCTTGTCGGCAAAGCGGAGGAACTCGCGGATCCAGTAGTCCGACTCGGCGGCTTTGAGCTCCTGGATGTTGAGTGCGTGGCCAAACTTGCAGCGGTACTGAATGTGCCAGTAAAAGTGGTTCCGGAGACTCGAGACGCGCTTCTGGAGCTTGATGTGGAGGTTGTAGCAGTACGTCTTGCGGTACTGGTAGAAGAAGTTCTGCTTCCCGATCGCGTGGCCCGAGTACTTCTTCGTCACGCGCAGTGGGTCGCACTGGAGCAAGCTCGCAATGAAGCCGCGCAGGTGCAAGCCGTCCACGAGCGGCAATGCGCCGAGCTGGAACTGCTTCATCATCATGTTAGCGTACTTGTGTTCGTCGTTGCTCCACTTGCCTTTGCGCACCATTGCGTTCGGCGCGTTCTTGAACTCGCGAAAGATCTTGACAGTCGTCACGGGCACGGCGCACACTTCGCACTGCGTGAGTGGCCACGCAAAGACGCAGCGCGGGTGGAACCGGTGGCCGCAGCCGTCGAGCTCGAGGATCGCGCCGCACGACTTGCAGCCGTCGCAGCGCGTTGATCCTTCATTCGTCTCTGGCGTCGTTGGCGCGCGTGTCGTGCTGCTGCTGTGCGACTCGATCATCGTTGGCATTGGTGCATCGGCGCTCGCGCTGTTCATGATCGTGCTCATGCTCATGCTCATGCTGGTAGTGGTGGTAATGCGGCGGACGTGGTGAGTTGAGGAATAAGCGATGCTCGCGCGTGCCGCCGCCACCGCCGCGACTGTAGCTGCTCGCGTCGTCCAAGGAGCGCTGCTGCGATCATCACCATTGCATCACGTCAGGTGGCGTGGCTTTTCTGCACTCGTTTGTCCGCGAAACGAGGAGGATTGACCAACACTCGCACAGGTAGAAAGTTCTCCAAATACGCGCAGTTCATTGGCTACTGCACTTGGTTAAAATTGCACATCTAGCCATAAGTCCTCTCCAACAGCCTCAAATACTCTTGTACAGCCTTTTAGCGCGCCAAATTGCGTCAAAATCTATCGACTTGCGCTTCCCGCGCTTTGCTCATGACGTCGTAGACGTCCAATGCGCTATATGTGAGTGTAGCTCTTGGCGCTGCTTACGGATTGAGCGCGTGGATCTTCTCAATGACGTCAAACACAGTCGGCCGTGCATTTGCGTCCTGTGTGAGCAGCCACCTGAAACACCGACGACGACCGCACAACACACCATCAGACAGACACCACGCTGTCAGCACCACCGCACTCTTCAATTCGCGTCGTCGCGCACAGACAGCTCGCTCTCTCGCTCTCTCATAGAGCCATTGAGCCACAGAGACTAAGACGCACCGAATGAGGTCGCAAAAGCCCTGAGAGTACGCATGCGTCTTTGGGAACTTGATCGCACCGATGACTGCGAGGTACGAGCACTCGACCACGCGCACGTCGCCATTGTCAGCGAACGCGCACTCAAACGGCGAGTAGCCAAACGCCATCGCAAAGAGCAGACACCCGAGTGACCAGACTACCGGTAGCACACAAAAGCAGTCAGTCAGTTTGGTCAGGTGAGTTTGCTAATGAGTCGTCGCAAGCACGGCGTACCGTCAGTCTTGCTCGTGATGCGTGCGAGGTCTGGGACGTCGTACAGCTCTATCGCAAGAAGAGCACAAGCAGATAGGAAAGAGAGCGTGACGACACAGTAGAGCGCAACGCAACTAAACACACGCACGTACCTGGCGCGCGATACGGCATGGAGCTCAGCTGCGCGGCGCGCTCTTGGAGCAGCAACGCGTCCGCGCGCTTCGTGATTGTGACGTCTGCGAGTGCGACCGAGCCAAAGTCGGTCAAGATCGGCTCGAACGTGTCCGAGAGCAGCACGTTCTCTGGCTGTTCATACAAACGCACAGTCAAGCAGACGTCCATGTCAGTCGGTCACCTCAACACACAGAGAGAATGCGACCTCCAGCAAACACGAGACCTTGATGTCACGATGCGCAAGCGGTGGTGACTTGGCGTGCAGTTCGCCAACTGCGCGGCAGATCTTGACAAAGAGCTCGAGGATCTGCGTCTCGGGTATCCGCGTGCGGCGACTGCATATACATATGCATACCGAGAGACAAGTGAGCTCGTGGGGACACGCATGTGAGCTGCTCATGCAATGCAATGGATGTAGAGACCTCATTGCGATGTCGATCATCTCGCGCAGCGTTCCGTTCTGCTTGCCACAGCCACAGCGCATATGAAGCGTCAGTGTCAGCTTAGTCTACCACACAAGAGCGAGCGTCTGCATGCAATCGCCGCACCTCCATGAATGGGAAGAGCAAGTAGTACTCGAACGTGTTTGCGTCGAGCGAGAGCACTGCGTAGTCTGTGAGCGGCATGATGTGCGGATGCGCGAGTGCTTTGTGCGTCTGGATCTCCTGCTTCGCCATCTCGATCTGCTCGTCGCTCTGGCACAAGACCTTCTTGAGCGCAAAGCGCTCGCCTGTGAGAGTGTCGCGCGCATTGTACACAAACGAGTAGCCGCCCTGTGCGATCTCACTCCCGACTGCGACACTGTCTCCATGAGTCGCACACGGTAGCGATCAGTAGCTGATGGCGACTATCGCGAGGGATAATGTACGCTTGTGCGCATCAGCTCCGACCAACACATGCACAAGAAGCAACATGGACGTACGTGCGACCGCTCTGCATCGTGACAGTGTGCGTGTAGCCAAAGCACTGGAGCATGCGCTGCAATGCATGGAGTGGGAAGAATGTGACGCTCGAACAGAGCGTATTCGCAGTTGCACTCGAGGCGCTCGATGCGCGCCGCGCTCCTGGCAAGAAGTGCTGCTGCGCGGAGCTGCTGCTGGTGTCGTCACTCGAGCTTGGAGTCATCATGGTCGCTTGTGTGTGTCAGTTATGGCAAACACAACAAACAGGCAAATCTATTGTGCGAATTGTATGAGCCTTTGTCTAATGCAGATTCGCATGCGTTCACATACTCAAATCAAGATAAAACACGACCAACGTTCAGAATGAGTCGTGTTCATTCCTAACTGCTCTATGCACACGTCTGTAGCCCTTCTTCGCTCGATCACGCGTCGTCGCTGTCGTCGTCGAGGTCGTCGTCCTCATCATCGTCGTCTTCACTGTCGTCGTCGTCGTCATCCACGAGCATACTCATGCTCATTGACGGCTTTGCGACTGGCGCAGCAGCAGGCACGCTCCGTTCGCTCTCCGCGTCGCTCGAGACACTGTCGTCCTCATCGTCTTCGTCGTCATCGTCGCTGCCCATGTCGACATCGTCACTCGAGCGCGTTGGTACGATCGCCTCTTGTGCTGGCGCCTTGGACGCCTCTGTGTCTCGACGCACCGCAGCTTTCTTCACAGCGCTGCGGTCTTCGTCCTCAGTCTCCGAGTCGCCCGTGTCCGCACCAGCCGCGCGCTTGGAGCCGTCCTGGACCTTCATCTTGATCAAATCGAGCCGTTCTTTCGCTCGTCGGTTCGAGAACCACGTCTTGATCTGGCGCTTCGTGACGCTCATGGCGTGAGCAAAGTGGTCATCTGCGTGGTCGTCTTGGTTCAAAATCTGCTGGAGCTCGTTCATGCGCGCGACGCTCGGCCGCGGGTTCTTCTCGTACTCTTCGATGATCGTCGCGAGCTGCTTGACGTTGAATATCCGTCCAGGGTGCGGCGCCGACTTGCTACTTGCGTCTTTCTTGCTGCGCTTTAGCGCCGGGGCCTTGGCGTCGCTGCTACTCGCAGGGGCTTTGCGCTTCGAGCTGCCACTCGCGCTCTTGCCTTTGCTCGCTTTCGACGACACGCTCGCTGCGCCATCGTCGTCGTCGTCGTCGTCATTGTCGCTCCCAGAGTCCGAGTCACTGAGACTCGAGACGGTACCGTCAACGTCTTGGAGGTCGACTGACGTGAGCGCTTGTGGGCGCTGGTTCGTTGACCGGCGCTTGTAGAACCAGCACCGGATCTGCTTGTAGTCGATCGACTTTTGCGCGTCGTCGCTCGTTGGATCGCGCACGCCGATTGCATTGAGCTTTGCTGCGAGCTTGTCAAGCTTCTTCTTGCTCGGCGTGTCGTCTTTGTGGAAGTGCTTCTCGAGCTTCACGAGCTGCTCGATCGAGAACTTGACACGCGGACGGCGACTGTCTGGCGACGCCGCCGGTGAGTCTGGCGACGCGCCTGGCGTCTCGGGCAACGACTCGGTCTCGACGTCTACGAGCAACGACGACGACGTTGTAGTTGTTGGTGGCGCAGACGCTACGGGAGCCGCAGCAGCAGCTGGCGGCGCTTTCTCCTTTTTCTTGCGCGGCGCGTTCGACTTCTTTGGCACTGGCACAGCGATGATCGCGCCCGTCTCGTCCACGACAGCAGGGCCAATGCCGAGGTAGCTATCAAAGACAGCGTCGCCCTTCTCAACGATCAAGTTGTACTCGTCCAGGAGCTTGTTCGTCGCTTTGATGAGCTCCTTGTTGTCTTTGTAGGCTTTCAAGACGAGCGTGAGCTGTCGGTGGAGCGCCGACTCGATGAGGATCTCGCGCGGGATCATGACCGACATGAGGAGCTCAATCACGTCCGTGAGCTCCTCTGGCGCCGCGTCCTCTTCCAAGAGCTTGAGCATCTTCATCTTGATGTGCGTGACTTCGTCTTTCCCAAGCGGCTTCAGCGGTCCTTGCCGCGCGTTCTTGTACGGCACATGCAGTCGCTCGCGCGCTCGGTCGATCGCCGCGGCACGCACAGCTTTGACTTCTTCTTCGCTCTTGCCAGCGTCCCGCGCTTCCTTCACGACCTTGCGCACCGACGCGACAAAATCCACGCGAATGCGCTTCTTCACGTTCAGCGCCGACTTGGTCGTCACAACTGGCGCTGGCAACGTGCCGTCACTTGCGCGGTCTTTGCTCACGCCGCTCGCGCTCGACTGCTGCGCGCGCAACGCAGCGTGTGCTTTCGACTTGGTCGCTGGCAATGGCTGCTCGCCGCTGCCTGTGAGCAGCAAGTCGCCGGCTTCATCGACGATCTCGCCCGCGCCTTTGACGTTCTCGCGCAAGCGCGAGACGCGCGCCTCGAGGACTTCCTTTGCTTCGTCAATGTACGCGGCTTTCATGCGCTTGATGCTCTCGCTGTCCATGCCCGCAGTCGAGACGTCCTTCATCTTGAGACGCATGTAGTCGAGTCGTTCCTTCGCGCGGCGATTGTCAAACCAGATGCGGATCTGTTTGATCGAGATGCCATCGGGCTGGAGCTCCTTGTCTGCGTACTCAGGGCAGTTGATCAGCCGGAACATCGCTTGGATCTCTGCAGACTCGGGACGGGACGACTTTTGGTACCAGTCCTCGAGCTTCTGGATCTGCTTGGACGAGTACAGTCGACTCGCGCCGTTCTTTGCCTTGTTGTTGCTGTTGTTGGTGTTGCTGCTGTTTGCCAATGCACTTGTACGCGATGCAGTCGACAGCGGCGTCTTGCGAGCGCTAGCAGACGCTGCGGATGTGCCAAGGCGGTGCGCGTCGTCGCGCGCAGCAGCGGCTGGCATCTTGATCTCTTTGATCAAATCGAGTTCAAACTGGATGCCTGTGACTTGGAGCTGCTCGAGCAAGTGCTTGAGCGACGTGAGACCTGCGTACACGCGCGTGAGCAGCACGTCCTGGTCGCTCGCACCTGCGCTCGTGCTGCTGCTCGTGCCGTGGATCTTAAAGTCGGTCGTGGGCGAGTGCGCAACGGGCGACAGCGGCTTCTGCGCGGACTGACCGCTCGTGGTAGTGGACGATGCGACTGGCAGTGTGAACGGCGGCGGCTGGTCGGTCGAACTGTTCCCATTGCCAGTGCTGTTGCTCTCGCTCTTGACGACTGCACTTGCGCCGCCATTGCGGCTACTACTGCTCTCGTGCGGTTGCAAAGGCTGCGTCTGTTGACCATTCACTGCGGTCATTGAACGCCAGGCAGTGCCCATGACACTGTCAATCTCCGCGGTGAGGCTGCTCACGACCTGCACCATCTCGTCCGTGCGCTCGAGCACAGTGTTGTTGATGAGCTTGCCGCTGCGGAGAGCGATCTCAGTCACGCGCTTCAACTCGATCTCGGCCGCAGACGACAGTGTCACGCTGCCGCCTGCGAGCGGATCAATGCCCTGCGCGCGCGCGGCGGCGAGCGCAGCTTGCTTCGCAGCGTTCCGTGCCGCGCGCGACTTGTTTGAGTCGCCACCGCCTGGACGCTTGCGCGGCGTCGACGACACGACTGCGCTGTCGACTGGCTCGATCTTCGTGGACTCAGTGTCGCAGTCGGGACAGAGCCACTGCTTCCCCTGCGCGTTGATGAGCTTGTTGTAGCGCTGGCGATAGCAGCTCGAGTGATACATGCACTTGCACTGCGTACAGAGCATCGCGCGGCGCCCATTGCGGTGCTCGCCGCACACTTCGCACTCTTTCCGAGCGCCCGTGCGGCGGCGCGCGGCGATGATCGCCGACAAGTCGCCGGTCTTGAGCGTCGCAGTCGTTGTCAGTGGCGCAGACGACGCCGTTGTCGCTGGCGTTGCAGCCTCAGCTTTCACTGGCGACCGCGCGCTCGAGTCCGAGTCATGTGGGCCAGTGTGCTGGCTCGTACCGCTCGTGCGGCTCGCAGACGCTGGCGTTGATACAGTGTCGTCGTCGGTCTCGACGCGCGTCGGCGTTGCTGTGCTGTCGAGGTCGTCGTCCGATGGTGCGTTGATCGACTCGTCGTCGTCTTTCTCGACGCGCACACCGCCGTCGTCTTCATCGACATCGTCGTCCTCGTCGTCGTCATGGTCCTGGCCATGAGCTGCTCGGGTCGGTATGGCGTCGCTCTTGACCGACGCCGCATCGTCGAGGTCATCGTCATCGTCGTCTGCGTCATCAACGTCGCTGTCGTTGCGCTGTGCGCCTCGTGCACTCGATACGGCGTCGAGGTCATCGTCTTCTTCGCCATCGTCATCGTCATCGAGGTCGTCGTCTTCATCGTCCTCATCCTCATCGTCGTCGTCGTCGTCTGACGCAGACTGCTGGTGGCTCTTGTACACGAGCAACGCTTTCTTCTTCTCCGTTGCATCGGCGTCCGTGACGCTCTCTGGCGACCGCGCTGCTGCTGCTGCAACGTCGCGCTCGTCCTGCATCATGTCAACGTCCGACATCGTGCTGCGCTGCTCGTTCAATTGGACGTCTCCTCAATTGGCGTGCGCGTCTCGCGGCTCTCGGCCTGAATGAATGGACCTGCGTTTGTCGAGGAGCGTTGCTCTCTCTCTCAATCGACCGCTCAAGTGCTCTGCTCTTCTTCACGCCGCGTCGCGTGTCGGTCTCTCTCGAGAACGCAGGTAGACACAGCCGCCGTGTCTCTGTAGTGTGCGGGGGATAATGGGGGAAACCACCAGACAAACCGAATGGAGCGGGGTCGCGCATGCTGTCGCGATGTATTGCGTCGCAACACGGATTTGACTCGTGTTTAGTATGCAAAAAGGATAAACTAAGCGAGCGAAAAGAGAGGGACAAAATGTTGAAAAACGCAATTGGTGGGATTACCACATAATATACCATATTCAAACTTGTATTAGTCAAAGCAAAATGGAATTATTGCAGATCGTTTTCAATCGCCTATTTTAGGGCATCCTGATGAGATGTGTCGTTGGTTCGTTGTTGGGTCATGTTGGGTCATGCAGGGTGGTGGGCTGATGAAGTGCCGACAGGCACCAGAACCCGACCCCGGACCAAGTTTGCCTCGCCACTCCGCTTCCCGCACTCGTACTTATGCTAGCACAGTCGTACCTAAAGAACGCTCAACTCAAATCGTGTGAACACATCGCAAAAAGCATGGATCACCACGAGTGAACACGACGACTGAAGAAAGCTCTTCTTCGTCGAGCCTTTCCTGGAGCGCTGGCGCTACCTAAGCTTCAAGAAGTTTGCGAGCTCGACGCACTGTTTGCGTATCCTGTGTATGTATAGGTGCCAGAGTCGGTGCGGCCAGGCCGTCGTCCAATGTGTTTGACGGACCAGTGCAACTGCACACTTCGTATCAAGGGGTACATGCAGCGCGCTGTGGATGATGTCGATTACAAGACTGTGATGTATCAGTCGTTTATTGTTGAGTCATGTTGGGTAATGACGGATGTTAGATCCCCTCGACCGATCAAAGCAAGCAACGGTAACCCCAGCCGTAGCATTGGCAATCGCACTACTTCTAGGGTTCAATCAGTCGCAACATGTTGTGTTAGGTTTTATGTGAACAGGCTTTCAGGCATGGAACCAAATATGGTTGTAAGGAGTCGAGACGCTGCAGCCGTGATACTTGAGGAATAATCTTCGTGCGCATGTTTTTGAGATCAATCATAGTCTCCAAAGATCTCCAGCTGGCGTTTTCTGTCCGTGTCTGAGCTCCAACAGGGTTATGAGCCCAACACCGTCACGATGACGAAGCAAAGACACAGCTGAAAGTGCTCCAGTCGCGTGTGAGTGATCGTGACTGGCACTTTTACAAGCTGATTATGCACAACGTCTTCGAGGAGCAGTAGATGGCGGACCTATCGATGACAAGGTTGACCCAATGAGGCTCATGGCAGACGGACACGCTCATTGCGAGTGAAAGCAAGCAAGGTCATGTTTGTATGCAACTTTGTCTAACAATGAACTTCACCAGCCCCTATTCATCAGGATCAGTCGATCGTCGAGCGTAATCGCGCTTCTTTGTATCTGCGCGTCATGCGCATATGGCATATAACCAGTAATTATATGAACTCGTGTACGTAAGCACAGTACGGAGACAACTATGTTGATCCCTTTCGTACCTTCACGATCTTCCCGCTTGTTAGTTCCGGTTAAGCAATGAATCTAGGGTGTCCCGTGGCAGCGGGATCGCTGTAGCTAGCTGGTATTGCTGATGTCTGTCGCATCAGTGGCGGAGTCGACGTCGAAAACGGAGGTGCATTCGCATCAGTCACGCGTGTTGACGATAGGTTCTGCGTCAAAATCGCTGCTGCGGTCGGCGTAGACAGCAATAACGTGCTCGAGGAGTGCGAGTCTTGACAAAGAATGTGACGATGTTTTGAGCTAGGTGGTAGACGTGAAGCGGACGAGCACAAGAAGGAAAGACAGCAAGACAGCAAGACAGCAAAGAAGACGAACATGAGCGCGTAAAGGATCTTCTCGGTGGTGGTCTTGGAAATGATGGCAGGTGGCACGGGTGAGGCGAGACTAAGAGCGAGACTACTTTGATCAACACGCATCGATAACTATTCTATTATGGCATTTTGTGTCAGCAAACCAGCAAAGCAACGAAGTGACTCTGCGACGTTCGGACTGCGTTTGTCTTGGCCCAGAGCGCTCACATATATCATCGATACCGGCTTCTGAGTCGAGAATGCCGAACTCTGTGAGCTCAAGTCTCATAACAAGGAAATGGATCGAATATATGTTGGGTAACAAAGGGTATTATATCTCTTGGACTGATCAAGCAACGCACCACAAAGGTCGTTCGATCTCCTGGAAGTATCAGGTAAAGCAACAAAAATCGTGGTTGTATCATTTCAAATCACATTATTACACGAGAAAGTTATGGCCGCTAAGCCACTCGCCGTTGCTCTCCCAAAGGCAGAACATTGGTGAGCAGAACGGCAAAGACTGTGGCTGAATTTTGCCTGCGCGCAGTATCTCCTGCGCCCGCGCCTGGATGGTGTTCTTCATCTCTGTAGTTTTTGGGTTCAATCAGTCGCAACAAATTGTGTTGTGTTTAGGGGTAAGACTTAAGGTGTGGTGCTAAGAAGCATGAGATGCTACAATTGTGGGATCAGAGGAGCATGAGGAACATGGGGAACTCGCATCAGAGGTCATCTTGAAACTCGGATTTTTGAGAACAAGAGCGAAACTTGCAACAAGCGGTCGACTGGATCCTTATAGAGGTGGTAATCGAAGCACTCTACCGCTCATGTTCGCATCACACTGCACCATTCTATGCGACGGCGACGACCAAAGAGGTTGTTCCTGTTTTTGATTGCGCAATGGTGTGTGTTTGAAATGAGTTCCATTTTCATGTAAGGTCCTACTAGCTCACTCATTTTTACTTGGCGGACAAACTTCTGGTTTTAAGACCACCTCTCTCTTGATCGCGTCTTTTCCTGACTTCCATGACCTCCATCGGAGTCGCCTTCACTGTCAGCTCTCATCAGACGCTGACGAAGTATTAGCGCGCCTCAGACGGCTAAAGAGTTCTTTGTTGCCTCTGCCACCTCTGGCCGCGAGGCGATCTTGCGTTCTATTTGCAAAGTGAGCACGAGTAGTGCGCTTGTGCTGCTCATCGTTCTTGTCCTCTGCACACCGCCACCATTCATTGCTATACATGTATACTAGGTAGACGGCCAGTGCTATCCACCGGACCGCCACTACTTGTGCACCGTCGCTACACTCTGAACTATCGCTCGCTCACCGGCTTTACCACCCAGGCAATTACAATTGGTAATGCAAGGTCACGACAGACTCATACTTGCTGATGTTGTGCATGTTTGCTCTTGTATGCGAACAACAGCAGATCGCTATTGCTTTCTCTCTCTTCTCCTGACACGATTCGATTGTAGTTGGAGCTAGGTCTATCGCAGCAGCAACAGAGCGGATTGTCAACCATTACAACGTCAATACGATGATACTCCGGGGTCTCCTGAATCTATACTGTACGAAACTGGTCGGAATGTGGAGCTCGTTGCTTTGCAGCCAGCGGAATAGTGTGTTTGGAGAGTTCTATCGTTGCAGCAGTAGAGTGGATGGAATGGACGTCAACACGATGGGATATGTCTTCTGATCCTTGCTGTACATTCCCTTCTTTAATGTGTGACACGCTATTAAGGTTGTACTAGGATAATTTCCGATACTTTATTCGAAATCCGACGTGCCACACGAATATAGGGAGCCGTTGCAACTCAGACAAGCAAAAGCTTCTCTCACACGCGATCTTCTTCTCACCATCAAAGAGCTCACGAGCAGCAGCAGCAGCACGATGACGGGTCTGTGGAAGCTCGCGCTCGGCGCAGTGCTCGCGCTGTTTGCCGCACCCAGCGCCCGTGCAGTCGAGACGTCGTCTGTGCTGCGCAATGGCACGACGTACACGCTGACAGAGGACCCGGTCGCGCCGGGCTTTTGCGACGAGACCAAGCAGTTGAGCGGCTACTTCAAGCTCGATGGGTCCAAGTCAAAGAACTACTTCTACTGGTTCTTCGAGTCGCGCGGCACGCCGTCGACCGACCCCGTGATCATCTGGCTCACGGGCGGTCCCGGCTGCAGCTCGATCCTCGCGCTGCTCGAAGAGAACGGACCGTGCTCAGTCAAGGACGACCTCACGCTCAAGCGCAACGCGTTCTCGTGGAACGAGCGCGCCAACATCATGTGGATCGACCAGCCGACCGGCGTGGGCTTTAGTTACGGCGACCGAAGCGAGTACGCTACGGACGAGAAGACGGTCGGTGACGACATGTACCAGTTCCTCCAGCAGTTCTTCGCGGCGCACAAGGAGTACCAAACCCAGGAGTTCTACGTCTTTGGCGAGAGCTACGGTGGGCACTTTGTCCCAGCGATCGCGCACCGCGTGTTCACGGGCAACCAGCAGAACGAAGGCTTGCACATCAACCTCCAGGGCTTTGGCATTGGCAACGGACTCACAGATCCGCAGGTCCAGTACAAGTACTACCCCGAGATGGCGTACAACAACTCGTACAACGTCAAAGCCGTGTCGTATCCGGTGTACTTGGCAATGAAAGCTGCGGTCTCGCCGTGCATTGCGATGATCGCCAAGTGCCAGACGAACAAAGCCGCGTGTCTTGCGGCCCAGAGCTTCTGCAACGCGGCGCTCGTGGCGCCGTACTCGGCGTCTGGACTGAACGTCTACGACGTGCGCGAAGCGTGCAAAATCTTTCCGCTCTGCTACGACTTCTCGCACGTTGAGAAGTTCTTGCGGCTCGAGAGCACGCGCGAGCAGCTCCACGTTGACAAGCACGCGGCGAAGTGGGAGTCGTGCAACATGGAGGTCCATGCCGGCTTTGCGTACGACTGGATGAAGAACTTCCACCAGCTCGTGGTCCCGATGCTCGAGAGCGGCATCAAAGGCCTCGTGTACGCTGGCGACGCAGACTTTATCGTCAACTGGCTCGGCTGCAAAGCCTGGACGCTCGAGCTCGAGTGGAGCAAGAAGGCGCAGTTCGCGGCCGCAGCTGATGTCCCGTGGGTCATTGATGGCAAGACGGTCGGCGAGCTGCGTCACGTCGACAACTTTGCGTTCTTGCGCGTGTCTGAAGCTGGGCACATGGTGCCGCTGAATCAGCCGAGCAATGCGCTTGCAATGGTCCAAGCGTTCACGCTCGGCAAGCACACTGGCGGCGGCATGTGGACCACCAGCAGCAATGCAGTGAAGTCATCGACTGTTGCGGCTGCACCAAAGGGTGTCGAGCCAGAGGCGGAAGAGATCATGTCGGTCATGTAAACAGCGCAAAGCAAACAAACAAGTCAATGCAGACAAGGCAAACAAGTCATGCAAGCAAGCAAAGCAAACAAGTCAAGCAAGCAAGTCTGGCAAGCAAGAACTGTAGCCATTTGATCATGCATTTCATTCGTTAGGTATGACAATGGACTTGCTTGTGATACGAGTAGCTACGAGCGCTTGCACTACGCAACTGGTGGCTGCAGTGGCTTGCGCAGCGTGAGCTGGAAGCCGCCGACGCTGCCGCCTTGAAAGACCTTGGCGACGCTCGCGTAGAAGTGGTCGAGCTTCGTCGCGACCTCTTCGCCGTCGTACCCAATGTGCTTTGCAAGATCAGCGCGGTATGCAATGTGCCGGTCCGTCACGTACGGGTGCCACTTGGCAGTCACGTCCTCGAACGTCACGACTTCAAAGCCGCACTTTGTGAGCATCGCGAGGAGCTCGTCGCGGGCGTACAGGTGACCGCAGTAGATGTCGTCGCGCAAGATCTGCGCGTCAGTGGCGCTCAGTGGCGCGTCGTCGCGCAAAAAGAAGTCCTCGACGTAGACCACACCGCCGTGCTGGAGCGCGTCAAAGCAGCGCTGGAAGAGCGCAGGCCAGTTGCCAATGTGCAGGAAGCAGAGCAAGCCGACCGCGGCGTCGTACGTGTTTGGCGCAATTGGCAGCTCCAGCACGTCGCCCGTCTTGTGCGTGATGCGACTGTCGAGCCCGCACTTGCGCGTGAGGATCGCCGCTGCGGCGCTCAAGTCCGGCTGGAGCTCGAGTGCGTCGACGTGACAGCCGCTGCGGTGTGCGAGCAAGCGCGCAGTGCCGCCGTAGCCCGTGCCAATGTCGAGCACCTTCTTGTCAGTCGCATTGCTGCTGCCATTGGCGTGAAGCAGTGCGAGGATGCGCTGAATCGGCTCGTCGCCAAAGAAGTGGAGTGAGTCCATCGTGCCGAGCTGCTCCGGGTCCACGCGCGTGTGCTCATCGTCTGACGCGTACCCGAGGTCGCGCAAGCGGCGCTCGATGCGGTCCACGTGGTGGTACAGCTTCATCGTCTTGATCTCCTGCTCCTTCATCTTCGTTGTCGTGGAGAACGTGGAGGTCGTGGTCGTGGATAGGCAGACGCGCTTGAGCTGCAGCAGGCAAGTTGGCAAGTGCGCGCTTGCTCGGCGTGCTTCGCCTTGCTCGTGCTCGTTCAACCAGGCAAGTGAACCTTGGCAAGCATGGATTGCCCACATTTCTGTCAACAACGAGCTGCGTGACAGATCTGGTTCAAATTATCGAAGCGGCAAAAAGTCTCTTGTTTTGAATAATGCGTACTGTTCGCGGACGAGACTGCAAGCGTTCAAACAGCAACTGCCTCGAAAGTTGCTCTTTGTATTTGCATGATGCGGTGCTGGCTGAGTTGAACCTACAGCTTGGACGGACACTCGGACCGGTCTGTTGTAGATGCCTCGGACGCCTCGTAATGCTCGTAGTGCTCGCGATAGTGCTCCACGACGTCGTCTTCATGCACAACCTCAGCAGCAGCAGCTCGTAGTGTCTCGCAGCGCTCAACGATGACGACCTGGCTGATCCGTGGCGACGACCACGTCTGCTGCTGCATCTGGGATCTCATGTAGGCACACGCTCCTCATCGCAGGCGCAAACTCCCTCAGCAAGATAGCAAGCGAAGCGAGTAAAGACGACATCAATACGCCAAGAAGACCAAAACGAAGGAGACGAAGCGCATGTGTGATCACTCGTGTGCGTGTCCGTCGAGTCACAGCCGCGAGTGATGACACCAGCTTCTTCTACCTTCGATCCCTCGTACTTAAGCGGACGCGTCGCTTCACGTCCCAGTTGGCCGAACAGCACGCATGCTGGCGACTTGATCAAGCTGATCGTCGCCATGGACAACAGCAGCCGAGATGGCGACGTACTCGTGATCGATCAAGATGACGAGGTCACTGTTATTGATAATGGTGTCGCTGATGCCGATGCGCATGCAGCGCTAGATGAGCTAGCGACTAAAGAGCAGCTACAAGCACCAACGGACACAGCCAACATCGATGCGGACGCCACAGTAGCAGCGCTACTCGAGCCATTCCATGCACATGACACTGGCGCGATGCCTGTCGTGATCGTCGCGCCGACTGGAGACGGCAGCGGCGACGTCGTCGTGTCCGAGTGGACGCAGTGCGTGAACGACCACGGCGAGACGTACTACTGCAACGTCTACACTGGCGAGACGTGCTGGCAGCTACCGGTGCTAGACAATGCGCCAGTCGATCAGACCCTAGACGAACACTCGGACGCTCTGAACGGCACGACAGACAGCAGTACACTCACAACGAATGACGGCTCTTCGAGTCCGCTCCACCACCACCACCATCACGGTGCACACTCACCAACACGATCGTCGCTCCAGCTCGTGCAGCAAGTCCTCGACGGCGAGCTCAAGCGCTTGGACAGGAACGTGCAGCTCCAGCTCGAAGAGACGCGACGGCGCCATCGCGAGCTTGAGGACCTTCGCGACGAAGAGGTCCGGCTCGGCGGCGAGCACTGGGTCGAGATGTACGACCCAACGCACGCGCGCTTCTACTACTACGGCACGTTCTCTGGCGACTTGCGCTGGGACAAACCTCCGACGTACGTCCTCACAGTCGCAAGCGACGCAGTGCTGCGCGTCGTCGTGAAGCTCCAGTGCGCGTTCCGCATGACGCTCGCGCGCAGGCGCGTGTTTGAGCGCAAGCGACTATTGACTATAGAGCAGCAGCGACTCATGGCAGCTCAGCGCAGTAGTATGGACGACAGTAGTGACGCGAGTGCGCTCGACAGCGCGCCACTGCCATTCATCGATGAGACCGAGAGCGCTCCGCAGGACGATAACAGTGTCTGGGTCGAGGTCTACGACCTGTTCCACAGAGTCGTGTACTACTACTGCGCTGCAACAGGCGCGTCGCGCTGGGACCCGCCGAGCGTCTTCATCTCGACTGCGGAAGACAAAGAGATGGCCGCAGCGATTGCGATCCAGTCGCTCTCGCGGAGCTTCCTCGCGCGCCGCGCAGTCCAGCAGCGCAAGCGCACGCTCCGGACCCAGCGCCAAGCGCAAGCGATGGCAGAAGCGCGGCGTCTGCGTGAAGTGCGCCACGCCGCGTTCCTCTCAACGAGCGACGACGCGCGCGAGAGCAGTTCGCGGCGCGAGATGATCGAAGAAGAGATGGAGCAGATTCGCCACGGCGACCGCTTCTGGGGTCTCGACGCGCACGACCGCGAAGTGCGGCGGCAGCAGACTGAAGAGCGACTGCTCGCGACTGCCGAAGTGTTCTGGCAGCGCGTGAACCTCACGATGAAGCTGCGCAGCGACCGCCACGCTCTGCGGACCAAGGAGCTCGAGCGCGAGCGCCACGAGCTCGCTAGCGTCGCAGAAGCCCTCGCACGCGACGCGATGAGCGACGAAGAAGCGCAGCAGCGCGCACTCAGTGACAACTTCTGGGGCATCCAAGGCGAAGAGCAGCGTGAAGCGCAAGCGCGACGTGACATGGTCAACGAAGAGCGCGCGAGTCGCAGTGTCGGCGACGATGTGGATCTGCGTGCGCGCCATGCAAAGTGGCGTATTGACGCCGAGGCAGCGCGTATCCAAGCGATGCGCGACGCAGTCGTGCACGAGAAGCGGTCGCAGACGCAGTACATGAAGTGGTTCTACCAGCACTGCCGCAGTGTCGACGACCTGCTCGAGTACGTCTGGCCAGGGACGCAGCGCAGCACTCCACACAAGATGACAGCGAGCACGTCGTCAGCGACAAGCTACGTCCTCGACGACCTCGTCGTGAAGCAGCGGCTCGCAAATGGCGACTTGCGCTACGGGAGCAAGTCGATCGTGACAGTCCACGACCCACAGCGTGCGCAGGTCCTCGGTCGTAAAGGCGGGTTTGCCATGGCGACGCTCGCACAGACAAAGACAGTGTACGAACGCGCTGCAGCGAATCGACCAATTGAGTCGACGTCGCCTGCGCGTCCGGCACCGCCGCGCATTGAGAGGACGCCAGAAGAGGAGGAGCACTTGCGCATGGGCACAGCGGTGCACTACAAGCGCTCCAAGGTGCGTCCATAGGACTACGACGTAGTGAGCGCGACACACTCGAGAGTTCTCACTCTGTCGTGGTATGCGTATGCGTACGGCGTAGACACCAGACCCGCATCTACCAGCGCGCTTCAACGGCGTGCCGTTCAAGCCGAGTCAGATCAGTCCAACGCGCGACATCTTGTGCAGCGCGCACACAAAGTTGACGCAGCTCCCGTCGCTCAAGGCTCCGAGTCCAAGCAAGACGACGACGCACTGGGTCAAGAAGCCGCGCACTCACCGGGCCGTCCACGCTCCAAGGCATCGCAACAACAACCAGCGCAATAGCAACTCGAACGTTGCGAGTCGCATGCACTCGAGTCGCACCAGCAGCTTGCTCCAGCGCCACGAAGCGCTCTTTGGACGCGATAGTCTCGAGACGATCGATCCAATGACGACGTCGTTTGGCTTTCTCGGTCCGTTTGCGAACGAGAGTGCGTTCCGTCAGCGCCATCGCTTCGAGTACGATGACGACGACGTTGTGCACGAGGACAGTGAGGAGTGTGACGGCAGTGACGAGAGTGGAGACGACGAGCGCGAGCACGAGACTGGCGCCACACAGCAGCACACAATGTCTGTAGCACAGCAACATCGTCGCGACGCACTCGTGCAGCAGTTTGCTCAGGACGAGCGCGCACTGCTGTACCACGTGTTTATGATGATGGACTATGATCGCAGCGGCACAGTGACAAAGCAAGAGATGGCGTGGGCACTCGAGCGCGACGAAGGGATCGCGGCGCTTGCAGCGACGTCAGTGGTCTTGCGCGCGTTTGCAAAGCAGTCGACGCTGTTGGATGCGCTGTTTGATCGACACGCTCGGTCGAGTCTCAAGCAACAGCAGCAGCAAAGTGAGCTGTCGTGGGACGTCTTTGCAGCGTTCTGCGAGCAGACGTACGTCGATCTAATGAACCAAAGCGAGCTTGAGCAGTCCAACGAGGTCGATCCAGCGCTCTCAACTCTTCGCAACGACGCACCTTTGGCGCCGCAGTCTCGAGCGATCTACTGCGAAGACACTGAAGAACAGACGATCCGCGAACTCTTTGATCTCCTCGACAACGACGCAAACGGCGTTCTCGAAGTCGACGAGCTCGAGCGCGCACTCGCTGCTGCAGCAGCAAGTGATGATCACGCGGTTGCGCAGCTCGTGCAGACGTCGACAGCGCTCCAGCCGCTGCTGCACCATGAAATGTTCCTCGACGCATTCCGCAAGTTTGAGACTGCGGACCCGCGCGGCATCTCAGCTGACGAGTTCGTTGGCTTTTGCCTCGAGATCGCATCGATCGCGATGCTCAACGACATGGTATGAGCGACTTGATGCGAGTGAGCTGCGAGAGCTCTTCGTCAACGCTCTGTCTATCGTCACGCAGTTGCTAACAAAGTTGCTATTCGAGTTGCTAGCGTCATGTCGACCATCATTCAAAGACCAGTTGCGTAGAGTTATGTTCGACCGATCATGAACGCCTGTACGAGTGGCTCGAGAGCGTCAAAGAGCGTGACGACTGTGCGCTTGCGCTCGCGCTGCCGTCGCAAGCGTGCGCTCTCGCTCTCGGCTGTGCTACTGCTGCCAGCACCTGACTGGCTGCTCGCACTCTCTGGGTAGACCACGAGGCAGTTGCCGTGCTTCCACGCACTCAAGTCGACTGTCGGCTGGGTCTTTGCGGCTGACAGTGACGCTGCGACTGTGTTCGTTCTAAGCGGGAACTTGGTCCAGCGAATGTGCTTGAGCTCGACACGTCCTGACTGCTGCTGCGCACTTGCGTAGCGCGTGTGCTTGGCTCTCCCAGTGAAGAACAGCGGGATCACTTCTTTCACAAACGGCACGACGACGTACGTGATCGCATCGGTGGTGCTCGCACCATCACTCCGAGGCGGCTCGTGTCTTGCTGCTGTTGAGCCAGACGCAACTGGCGTAGACTGCGGACGACTGCAGTGCACGACGCGCTGGAACATCTGCGGTTCGGCGTGGTCCAGGACTGCATTCTTCTTGGTCTTCTTCTTCTTCGTGCGCTTCCCACTGCCGCCAGTGTCGCCAACGCGACTCGACGGTGGTGGAAAGAGCGAGCGCGTCGACGCATACACGCTCCGGAACGATAGCGTCGACGCCGAGCGCGCGATCCCAGGACGACTTGGTGACCCAGAAAGCGCTGGTCGGTCCCCACTGGTTGTTGTTGCGCTCGCGTGACGAGGACTCACGGGCGTTCCGAGCGCAAGTGGCGACCGAAAGCCGAGCGACCCGAGCGGACCTGTCGGCGTCGCAGCCGAGATGTGGCCACTGATGCTGCCGTCTTCACTCGCAGTGTCTGCGAGCTCTCGGATCTTCTGGTACAAGAGGTAGTCGGAGAAGTAGAACAGCACAAACGCTGGCGCTGCACTGTCGTCGTCGTCGTTTGCGTCACTCGCATTGGTGCTAGTGAGGCCGATCTGAGAGGCAAAGTGCGTGAGCAGATCGTCCACTTGCTCTTCGATCGAGCGACTCAGTGCGTCTCGAAACAGCCGCGGCTGTCATCGACACATACACAAGTCAGTCAGGTCGATCATACTCTGGATTGCCAAGAGAGCAGACGCTACATCAGCGTACCGCTTGGTTGAGTACGACAGCAATACGGTTCTCAAGACTGTTGCCGTGCTCGTAGTTGTATGCGAGGCGATGTACTAGCGAACTAGTGCAGCAAGTGACGCAGTACGTCAGTGGATGGATGAGGTCGCAGCTACCTTTACGTCCACGACGCACAACCTACTTGGCGACGTCTGGGTCCAGCGTTGCAGATGTGAACAGCGCCTAGATGTACGAGATCAAGAGTGTGTGAGACTGAGTACGCACAGGCGAGTCTGAACCAAGCGACGAGAGCTGCAGTCAGGACGCACCACGACGAGCTTCGTTGACGGCGTCTGCTCAAACACGATGCGCTCCTGCGACGTCCCGAACGAGCAGATGCTCGGTCCATTCGCGTCTGTCAAGCGACTCTGCAGCTCTTGCGATCGCGAGTCTCTGTCAAACATGCTGCCATCTGTGTCCACAACATCATGTGATCCGCTCGAGAAATGAGGCTCGTGCAAGTGCGAGGAGGACGCAAGCGCCACAATCAGAGAAACGCACCTGCAAAGTTCAGGAGCGCAAAGAGCAGTGCGCCGAGGTTCATGCGCTCAGACCGCGGGTGACGCAGATCGAATGCATCTGTGAACGAGCGCGAGAACACGAGCGCGCCAGACTGCGTCTCGAAGAGCACGACGCCCTCCATGCTACTTGGGTGTACGACGTTTGACGAATTTGGCTACACTTCCTTGCGCTGTTTTGACTTG
>JAASFN010000432.1:0-20618 GCA_023333795.1 Globisporangium rhizosaccharum | reverse complement strand
TTAGACAGCTCGTGCGAGCCTGTGTGATAGTGCATTCGATAGCAAATCGCTTTGGGAATCACATATCTAAATAGCGTCGGCAGATTCGAAAAACTCGAGCCTCAGTGAGCAAAAGAATGGTGGCACTAATTACTTGTCTCGGAGTGTACACTGCTGCATTCTTCATACTCTTCAATTATGCAGCAATCGGAGCACCTGAGAGCAACACTAGCAACACTCACTGGAGTGTAAAACAATCAGAAAATTGACTTCGGTAACATCGGCGACACAAGCGCATATGCGACCTGCCTCTCATTACTTGAGCAAATTCGAGTGTTTGGTACAATGCGTCTTAAGGATGTCTGATCTCCCAATGACATACCACAATACACTTCTCTGTAAATAACCGCTTGCCTAACGACTCACCCAGCGGACAAGCACCTTGTCGCCGCATTCACCCCTCTGCCTAGCTTCCTCTAGTGAGCAAGCTGGGCAGAGGTTGAGTTTTTGCAAGCCAATAAAGCGAAACCACCATTGCTGATAGTGTTGAAGTCCAAATCAAGCATTGCTTTTTAGCACTGTGTCTGAGCCTCTGCAAGATAGAGATTGGAGGTGTGCTCTAGAAATACGCTTTGTGGGCTCTCATCGACATCCACAAGAACGTTCGCATATGTTGCGATACTTACAGACAAGTGCGCGTGTACGCGCGCTGTAAACGATAACTAGACGCTCTCAGTTCGGATCCACAATGGTTCAAACTGAAGCACAGCGGCTACATCATACACTTCAGCACCTTCGATGACGTTCTCGATGTCCGAGTGTCATGGAGCGTTATCCAGCATATATAATGAAGTGCTGTGCTTCTCGCTGCGCTCGTCGTGCACCACGCGCCGCAAACGCTAGAAGAACTGTTTGACGTATTGCCCGTGGTTTGCGCCGAATCAGTTCTCGTAGTGGACGAGTCTCTTCGAACAAAACCCGCAATGACGTGCACGGTTTGGTCTTCGCTTGCCACACACTCATCGGCTCGAAGCGTACCATTGGGACTTTGAGTCCGTGCGAATCGATACCCAACGCCAAAATTTGTTTCATCAGTGTAGTATCGCACGACCATATATACGATGCTTGTGTCTATTATGTATACATATACGTAACCGAGCTCATGTTATCATTTTGATCAGCAAATCGCTATCCCTGTGCGCCTAATAGGAAGGCAGACTGAAGAAGGCGAGCTGTTACCGGATACGCGGGCTGTTACCGGTTATCTTGACGTGCTTGGCTATAACCTAAGGGTACTTAGTGTACAGGTTCTTGTTTGTGATCGCGACGTTCGTCTCCCCGTAATTGTGGCAGTGAAACAACACAATGCGAGCTCTTTCTGCTTGGTTGTATTTCCATTTGTAGGCTCTGCGCAACCACGTTGAGCTCAAGTCGGAGCTGCCCAGCTCGCGGAGTGGTCACTGCGGCAGCGCATTTGCTGCAAGCTCGTGTTCTGTGCTTAAAGTATTCAATAGAGTTGGTTGCTTTAGCGGCAGCAATCCATTTTGTTGTGTTTTCTCTTTGATTCTAACAACACAGTCGCTCTTCTCACAAGGTAGCACTTGAGTGACTCGACATTCCTAGTTGGCGTCGATTTGCAGGTACTCTTTGACACAAAAATATATCACGATGCAAAATAGTCGACGATACTTGGAAGGAGTCTTTGCCAACGCAGTATGTTGAGAATGCGACAGAAGTGTGTTGTCTCGCCGCTCCCTTTCGTGACCTATTTTGGCTTGTAATATTGCCGTCTCCTTGACCGCCTCAAGTTGGGAGCGATGTCCGTCACAACTCGGTGCGTCCAGCCGAGCAAGTGGCATCCTTCTTGTCGCACTTGTCAAGATAATTCGTGTCGCGGTGGTCGAGTAGCATGCGAAATAGATCTTGTATCAGCGCGGTCTGTGCGATACAAAGCCAAGTGTGTCTAATGAGCTGAAAATTTTGTGTGGCGCAGTCCGAGAATGGAAAGTACAGTATACTTTGGCTCGGCTGATTCGAACCGCGATTGAGCAATCGCCAAGGAGTTTCAAGTGTGCAGATCGCTGCAGTCTGCGGAGTGAGAGAGGCCGCAGCCACAAGCCGTGCACTGAGCAGCTGCAGCGATCGCTTCACTTGCGAGCGAGCACCGACGCGGCGCGTGCTGTCACCGCGTGCTTGCGATCGTCACACCCACCACCATCACCACTGCCGTCGTTGTCGTCGTTGTCGCGTGAGCAAGTCGTGCGCTGCATTGGCATTGCATCCGTGCCTCTCACACTCGAATCCGCTCGCTAGTCGCCACGCCCACACTTACGCACACAGACACAAGCAAGCAACGTAGCACAATGGTTGTGAACCGCCGTCCCGCCGAGGTCCAGGCAGAGGTGCCGACGTCCGTGTATGCGCTCGACCTCACGCGCTTGAGCGAGCTGCTCGCGATCCCCGAGCACGAGCTCGTCTCGGGCTTCCAGAGCCACCCGACCGCGTCAGATATGCACGGCGTGATCGTCGACGCTGGCGAAGACGTGCCGTTCGAGACAGTCGGCCACGTCATTGACAGTAACGACACTACACCGCATGCCACCATTAACATCCGCGGCAGCACCATTGGCGACAACGATACCGATGAGCGCAGTGGACTGCGCAGCGCACGCAAGCCACCACTGTCTGTCTCGTCGCCAGCGTCGCTCGCACAGGAGCGCAAGGTCGTGCGTCAAGTGCTGCTCACTGCTGCTGTGCGGCCGTCGAGCCTCGATGCGCACGGGAACCCCAAGTGCCTCATCCAGCTCGGTGCTCAGACGATCATCGGCCACATCCTCACGCAGCTCTACGCAGCCGGGATTGAGCGCGTCGTGATCTCAGTCGCTGCCGGCGGTGCGCAGATCATGGCGGCGGTCAAGCAGACGCCGTTCTTCACCAAGATGACGATTGAGTTCCTGGACCTCGGACCGAACTACCGCGACGGCCACGCGCGGTCGATCCTCGCGGCTCGGAACAAGTTCCCGAAAGGTCCGTTCCTCATCCACACGGCCGACCACATCTTTGACAAGTCGATCGTCTCGAAGATCGCGAACTTCCAGCTCGACGACGCAGTCGCGTGCGTGCTCGTCGAGACTGATGTCTCTGGGCTCACAGGCTTGCCACCCACAGCTGTGCGCGTGCAGCTTGGGAAAGAGACCGTCACGCGCATCGCACGCGACTTGCCAACGTGCGACGGCATTGACGCCGGACTCTTTGTGAGCTCCGTTGCGATCTTTGACGCGATGGAGAGCCTCGCGGCGAAGAAGAGCTACTTCTCGCTCGCCGAGGCGCTCAACTACTTTACCAAGTTCAACAAGCTCACGTACCTCCCGACTGCTGGCGAGACGTGGTTCAGCATCGAGACGCAGGAGCAGCTCGCGTACACGAAAGACAGCGACGGCGTCGCTGTGCTCTCGCCGTGGACCGTCTTCTTGGCGTCGACGCCACAGACAATCGACGATCCGTCACTAACAAAGAATGTGGTGATTGGCGTCTCGGCGCCAGACCAAGAGGCGTCGCTGCGCGTTGCCGGCAACACGGACGCGTCAAAAGTCTTTGAAGGCTTCATCATCGGCGTGAACAACGCCGACACGAGCGGCTTGTCGATGAGTGACTACGAAGCGATGATGACCGAGTCGGACGCGCGGCCGCTGCTCTCCCGCTCGACTCTCTTGAGCTCATCGCGTTCGCGGCTGTCACGCCACGCGTCGTTCATTGAGCGCGCAGGACTCGACGAGTCGTTCGTGCTGTCGTTCCCAATGGACGACGAAGCATCAAAGACGATCGAGAACATCTCGGCGAGTCGCCACGCGTACTTGATCGAGATGAGCGCGGACCCGTCGACGCCTGTTGGTCCCAGCACGCAGTACATGCTCGCAGTGCCTGGCCGCGAGCACGCGACACCGACGCCACGTCGCCGCAAAGAGCTCTTGCCGTCCGACATCACGGACATCTCGCTCGAGACGCGCGGGTACGACGAGAACCTCGAAGTGACTGTCGTCGTGCACCGTCAAGTGCCGCTCATTGGGTACTTGCTCCTGCTCCTGAGCTTGGTCGCGATCTCGTCCGTTGGCGTCGCGCTCGACATGGAGAAGAACGTGTCGCCGTTGCTCAAGATCTTTTGGCGCAACACCGTGTCGTCGCTCACGACGCTCCCACTCGCCATCTACGCGATCCGCACGAACGGCGCGCCGCGCATGAGCAAAGACCTCGTGCTCACGATGGTGCTCACTGGCGCAGCGTACGCGTTCTACCTCGGGTCGTACGTCGTGTCGCTCTCGCTTACGTCACTTGGGCACGCGACGCTGTTCAACAACGCGCACTCGCTCTTGCTTGTGTTTGTGAAGCTCTGTCTCGGACAGCCAGTTGCGATCTTGGAAGGACTCGGTGCAGCAGTCGGCGTCGCTGGTGGCGCTGTGACGACGATGGACCCAACTGTCTCGACTGAAAAAGTCGTGTCGCCAACAGCGCTCGGTGACATTGTCGCGCTCGTGGGTGCGCTCGGCGGCGCGACGTACTTTGTGCTCGCGAAGAAGCTCCGTGCGCGCATGGACTTAATTGTGTTCATGTGCTCGCTCACTGCGACATCGGCCGTTGTGCTGCTCATGACGATGCTCGCGATGGGCGAAGAGATCTCGCTCTCGACTGACGTGCACCATGGCATCCTCGGGTGGATCAACCCAGTGCCCGACCGCCTCTTCATTGCGCTCTACCTCGTGCTCGTGTGCGACCTCATGGGCACGATGGGGTACATCAGCGTCATGAAGTACTTTGACCCGATCGTGATCTCGGTCGTGTGTCTCCTCGAGCCAATCGTTGCGACGGCGATGGGCATTGTCGTCGGCGTCGATGCGATCCCTGGTGTCCTCACGTTTGTCGGCGCGACGCTCGTGATTGGCGGGACGCTCATGGTCATTGCGACGCAGAGCGAGAAGACTGAGCAGATCGACGCGACTGAGGCGATCAAGAGTGCCGGTGGTGGTGGCAGTCGCACGAGCACGCCGCAGCCAGTCTACTCGACGCGCATGAAGCGAAAGACGATGAACTACGGCTCAGTCAACTAGCCTGTATGCCAAAGCAGCTACAACCACACACTAAGAAAGAGAGACACACGTGTAGCTCATGTCCACTCAGACACACTTGAGATCGTACGCCAGTTGTTGTTGTTGCCTTGCGCGTTGGGTCGTCTTGGGTCTTGTTCACATCACTCCTATCAAGCACAGGACTTATGCGGCAGAGCTCCTCGTTCATGTGTCTACAGCTGACTGACTGCTGCTGCTGCTCGTGAGCTGAAGATGCTGTCTCTGAAGACTAGACCGAGTCGGTGACAAGCTCAACGACAACTTTGCCAGTCGCGTGACCGGCTTCGAGGTACTCCATCGCAGTGTCCGCTTTCTCGAACGGATACACTTTGTCGATCACAGGCGAGAGCACGCCAGTCTCACAGAGACCTCGGATCTCGTCCAGCGCAGCGCCGTTGCCAACGACAAAGAAGTAGTCGTAGTGGATCTGCGCTTGCCGCGCTTTTGACACGACCGAGCGCGTCAAGCAGTCGAGGACAAAGCCGACGAAGCGCGACACTGCGATGCCTTTCGCTTCAAGGCCATGGAGGTCCTGGCGACTCGGCGTTTCGGCGATCGAGACGACAGTCCCGCCCTTTGTCACGCACTCAAAGCATTTGCGCGTCTCGCCAGTGCAGTCGAGCGCAAAGTCATACTCTGCGAGCTCGCGCTCAAACGCTTCGCGCGTGTAGTCAACCACTTCGTCTATAGTCGCAAGAGCCACACAAGCATTAGATGACTGGAGCGCACGATGTATACAAGAGATATACAAACAGGTACGTACCAGCGCCAAGCGCCTTCATGCGCTCGATCTTCTTCGTGCTCGCAGTCGTCGCGACCGTCGCGGCTTTGAACACGTGCTTTGCCACTTGGATCGCAATTGAACCGACGCCACCAGCGCTGAGCAGTGTCGTCGTTCAGGCACCATCCATCAGTCAGTCACAAGCTTAAGAGTAGCTGCAGGCATCATTCTACCCAGCGCAAGGCTACGTACCCGCCAGTGACGAGCACCTTCTTGCCTTGTTCCAAGTGCCCAGCGCGATAGCTCAGGAGCGATGTGAGCGACACAAGTGGGAGCGACGCCGCTTGGACGTGTCTGTCATTTGATAGTCAAGAGTGAGAGTGCAAGCATTGTGGACACAGTGTTAGTTGTCTTGTCGACTCAAAGAGACGTCCAGTGTGTGTTCGTACGTGAGGTTCGACGGCTTCTTGGCGAGATAGTCTTCATCGACGCCCACGAGACTGTTCATGCGTAGACACATACAACAGGCGTTAGTCATATGCACACACGATGATGCAAGCACCTTGGACGAGCAGTCGCAACGTACTCTGCCAACGCGCCGTTGCGATTGTGCGGGAGCATCCCAAAGACTGCGTCGCCGACTTTGAACTTGGTCACTTCTGCGCCGCATTGCGTCACGACACCCGAGATGTCGTAGCCCACGACATGCGGCCTGCTCATGTACAAAGAAAGCGACGCATGATGTGAGCGCTGCTTGTGGCTACTGGACGATCAATGCTGCGACTGCGTATGACAATGTCCGATTGACCGTACCACTGCTCCTTGATGATGAGCTTCAGCGCGCCTTCTCGTCGCTTGTAGTCGATCTGCGCAGTCGAGACAGCGCATTACATGGTGCTCGTCAGTCCAGATGTGCTATGGACGCATGGCGTGAAGATGCAAGCACGACATGAGCAAGAGCGTACCGGATTGAGCGCTGCGGCGTACACTTTCACAATCACGTCGCGCGAGCTGCGGAACTCTGGTTCCGGCTGATCGCCCATCTGCAGCACTGCCGGGCCACCGAATCTGCCATGCGCAGCACATACCAGACCGTGCAAGTGAGAGAGCGTAAGAGGACGCATGTATGCATAGCGCGCGACCTGTTGCTACTGCTGCTGGCGACGACGCACCTTGTGTAGAACCACGCGCGCATGCTTGTGATCAATCGCTGCTGTTGCTGCTGCTGCTGATGGTCTTGTACTTTGCTGCCGCGTAGCAACTTGAGAAGTGTGTGTGATCTATCGCCGGTCACCTCGTCGTACACGCAGTACACACACAGAGCGCTTCCTCTCTCCTCTTCTTCGTGTGTGTCTGCTGCTGCTTGTGCTTGCTGCTTGAGTGTATCTTGATACAAACTTGGGTTCGAGTCAGAGTGATGGTTTTCATGGTGTGCGCCACACCACCATTTGCTGCTGTTTTGTTGCTCGCTCGTTGTGGCGCTCTCTACTTCTGCTTGAAGGCGTAACGCGTGGGCTGCTGCTGCTGCTGCTGATCGTCGTCTCTCTTGCTCGCTCGCTCACTCGCGAACCGGTCGCGCGCACGAACGCACCTGCTGCGCACTCGACTCCACCTGCGACAGCACTCGCTGCGTGCTCGAGCGCGAAACGCAACGAGAAGTGCCGTCGCGTGACGACAGGTACGAAGCGTGACGCAAACCACCAAACCACCACCATTGTGCTTCAGAATGCGTGATGCCATGTGTGTTGCTAGTGTTTACCACGAGTGTGTGGGCAGTCGACTGGATACACATACACTGGCATCACACACATGGAGCACGGCTCGATGCGTCTTTGTGTCACACGCATGCTGTCCATGTGTTTGTGATAGAAAGAGACTGTATTGACCGACGCCTATGCTGCTGCTACTACGATGCCATGCAGGCGATAGCTGCTCGACCAAGTGATGGCAACGGTGCGGAAAGGGTACGTGTCGCCGTCTGCGAAGAACCGGCGCCAAGCGCTGTCCGTGTCGCCGCCCAAGGGCTCGCCTGTGCATGGCGAAGGCAAGATCTCGCTGCGTGTGGACCAGCCGGTCGAAGGCTGCCAGGTCATGACGCACGCGTTCTTCCGGTCCGTCGACGGCGACATTGACGACAAAGACGTCGACCTGCAGTTCCACTGGTACCGCTCGTCCGTCCGGCGTGCGTGTGCCAACAGCGAGTGTCCGCGCCACGGCGACGGGAACGTGCTGCTGCTCGTTGCGAAGCTCGAGTGCGTCTTGTGCTGCCGCCTCGGCATCACGCGCGAGCACTCGAGCTTCTGCAGCGCCGACTGTTTCCGCCTTGCGTGGCACAAGCACAAGCAGCTGCACGACAACTTGAGCGTCTTGCAGAGCGCTGCCGCGTCGGCCGGTGACACGGTGCCGTGGAAGTCGCAGCTCTACCACCTCGAAGCGCTCTGTCCGCAGCCCGAGGAGCGCTGGATCGAGATCCACGAAGAGAAGTACGAACGAACGTCTCTCTCTCTCTCTCTCTCTCTGACTAGCTGGATAGCTCTGTGTGGGTCCTGATCACCAAGCTGCCTGTGCTGCTGCTGTGCTACTCAGTCGCTCGTACCGACCGACAGCCGACGATGTTGGCCACGTGATTCGCGTCGAGTGCCGCGCAACGAAGCGCGTTGGCGGCTCTGTGCTTATCAAGACAGTCGACACTGGCATCGTCCTGCCCTGTACGTCTCACACACAGATGATCGATGGTGATATGAGTGCTACGACTGATATGCTTACGCTTCTTTGCTTTCGTCTGGTCTGCAGTTCCACCGATGCCGCCGCGTCGCCAGATGCTTGCAAACATCCACGAAGAGCGCCCGACGCCGCGTCTGCGCCAGATTGGGATGTTCCGCGTGCTCACGTACAACGTCTTGGCCGAGATCTACGCGACGCGACAGATGTATCCGTACTGTCCAGTGTGGGCGCTGAGCTGGTCGTTCCGGCGCGAAGTGCTGCGTCGTGAGCTCCAGACGTACAACGCAGACATCATTTGCCTCCAGGTGCGTGCGCTTGGTGTCTTGACGTCGTGAGATGCTGATTCGACTGACCGAGTGCATGGTGCACTCACACGCAGGAGGTGCAAGGCGACCACTACAAGAAGTTCTTTGTGCCGATGATGAGCGAGCTCGGGTACGAGAGCTGGTACCTCAAGAAGACGCGCGAGTCGATGGGGTTGGAAGGCAAAGTCGACGGCTGCGCGCTGTTCTACAAGCGCAATCGGTGCGTCTGCATGTGTGTGCAAGAGAGAGAGAAGTGTCTTTCGTCAAGCAGCCAACTGACTGAAGGACCGACTCGCTTGCTCGCGCGTCAGCTTCATCATGAAGGAGCAGTACCCGATCGAGTTCAATGAGATGGCGAAGAACTTCCTCGACAACATCCTCAACGAGTTCGACATGGCGTACCCGACTGCGCTCATGTCGGATCGCGAGGTTCGATCCATCGCACTTGCTTTGACTGACTAGAGCTGTTTCGCATGCGATCTCCAATGGTGTGTGCTGATAGTGTGGACTCTGTCGTGTATGCGCACAGGCGTTCCAAGTGACGATATCTAAGATGCGGCAGCGCTTGACGCGCGACAACGTCGGGCAGATCGCAATTTTGGAAGCTGTGCCAGCGGGTCACGAAGTTTGTACGTTGCGCCTCGCGACCTGAGTGTGTCCATTGGCGCTCGTTGATGGACTGACGGATCGATCGATACAATACGATGGACAATGCCTGGACCCTCAGCGCGCAAGACGCAGTCAGGTCCGCTGCTTTGCGTCTCGAACGTCCACATCTTCTCGAACCCAAAGTTCCCAGACGTGAAGCTCTGGCAAACGCACGCGCTCGTCAAGCAGGTGCGTTTCTCTTGGTCTTGTTGCCTTCGCACATGCGAGAGACTGACGCTCATGTGTATGTCCTGATGCTCTCTAGATCGAGCGCATCGCGCTGTCGCGCAACTTGCCCGTGATCCTCTGCGGCGACTTTAACAGCGAGCCTGTGAGCGCAGTGTACGAGTTCATGACGCGCAACCATGTGTCCGTGAACCACTCGGACCTGAGCGCGCATGCGAACGTGTATGCGTTCATGGACCTCGAGCACAACGTGTCGTTTGCGAGCGCGTACGCGTCGGTCTTTGGCTCCGAGCCCGAGTACACAAACTACACGGGTGCGTCTGCGGTGATGGTTGAGCCGCTCAGAGTGCGTATATGCGATGGCTAACAGCCGCACTGGTCGCTTGTACACACATCAGGACACTGGACGGGCGTCGCTGACTACGTCTGGTACTCACCAGAGCAGCTCACGGCGTTCGCGGGACTGAAAGTGCACCCGCCAGAGGTGCTCGAAGCGTACTCGAAGACTGCGCTGCCCAACTGCCAGTATGTCTCGGACCACGTGCCGCTCTGTCTAGACTTCTGCTTCAAAGCCGGCACAATGAACGGTCGATACTAATAGAGAGCGAGAGAGAAGGCGCACTGCACAGTAGCAGATGCCATTGCTACACACACCGACACTCTTGTTCAGAAAGCGAACGCCTGCTACAGTTGCTACGGACACACTACCTCGCTCACCCCATCGCTTACGCTGTCACGTCCACTGCATTGTGTGCGCTGCTGCCGGGAGCTGCCGCGGTCGGAGCAGTCGACGCTGCCATGGAGAACACTTTGAGCGCCACTTGCTGGAGCTCGGGCCAGTACGTTGCGTCTGATTGCCAGTACTGCAGTGCGCTCTTGCGGCCTTTGCGCAGCATCTGGAACCGAAAGCTCTGCTTACTGCGCTCTGCGAGCGCGGCGACGCGGAACTCGGTGTACTGCGTATAGATCGCCTCTTGACGAGTATCGTCCGTGTCACTGCTGCTGGTGCTTGTGGTGGTGGTACTGTCATCATGAGCTGGGAAGCTAAAGAGCAAGTCTTCCACACGCTCCTGAACCTCGCGGGTCATGCCATCGCCCAAGAACCGCGGATCCAAGAGGTTTGCAAGACCGTGTGCGTTGCCTGCGATCGCATTGAAGCTCGTCTCGCACGCCCGCACGAGCGCGCTCTTTTCGAATGGCGACACGCTCGCGATCGCTCGGAACGCGTCTGGGAGTCCGACGACAAACGCGTGGTACACGTCCGAGAGCACAACGCGCGGCGACATGAACAGGTCGGCCATTGCAGCAATTGGTTCGAGGATCGCACGCGCAGTCTCGAGCGTCGAAGCAAACGTCGCGCCTTCAACGACTGCACAGCACGCTTGCGCGTCTGCGTTTGCTGACGATCTGCTCGCTGCCGCAAGCGCGTCGTGCACAGCAGCAGCGTGGCGCTGCAGGGTCGCAAAGCACAGTGTCAATGTGCGGCAGGAACTGCTGCTGCTGCTAGCTGTACGTAGGGCAGCCAAATCAGAGCGGAGGCCAGCAGCAGCCGCACTAGGGTCGGTCTTGAGCGCCACGCCACTGCCTTCGCTCTTGAGGGCATTGCTATCTTCAGTCTGAAGGGCCGTCAGACATTGTACGATGCGCACGCAGTCGCTCGTAAAGCCTGCGAGGAACGCACTGCGCGACGGTGGCGCACCACTGCCACTCGCACTGCTGCTGCTATTGCCAAAGACACTGGCGACGAGCATCTCGAGTCCATTGCTCGCACAGCCGTGGAAGAACCGCGAGCGAAAGTGCTGCGCACTGAGCTCTGCGCGCGCTTGCTGGTGCGCGAGCGTGTTGCTGCTCGTGACAGCGCCACAGAGCGACGCGACATCGAGCGACTCCATGACGCGCGCAAGGTCCTGTGCGATCCACGCCGCATCGTGAGCGGCGTCGTCAGCTGGCTCGACTGCGTCAATGAGCTGCGGCGGACTCACTGTCGTGCGGCCAGCGATCGCAGTCGGCGTACTTGTTGCAAAGTACTGGACCGTTCTAGCGTCTTCGCTGGCAGCCGCATCGTTGAGAGCGACGATGCACGTGTACGACGTGTACACTGCGAGGTCGTGCGTTGTTGGTGTTGCTGCTGTTGTGCTAGTGCGCAATGCGATCGGGTAGCTCGTGCGCACTGGCGCCAGTGGCTGCTGCGTCGACAGCAGCAGCGGCGGCTGCCGCTTGATCGCCACGCCAGTGCGCTCAACTTTCAATGCACTGACTGTTGCTGCGTTGCTCGCCGAACTGATAATGCTCGGAGTCTGGACGTTCGCGCTCTTGGATGGTGCTGGCGTCTTGGTGACTGGGCTCTTGGAAGGCGCAGGCTTCTTGACGACAGCGTCCTTGGCGGGCGCCGGCGTCTTGGTGTGCGGGTTCTTGGGGTAGACAGGTGGCTTGATGACTGGACTCTTGCTGCTGCTTGTACTGCTTATCGGCTCAGTGGCTGCGATTGTTGCATCAACCGTACTGACTGCAGTTGTAGCAGCACTAGGCTCGCTAACGGCGTCACTGCTAGTGGTGGTGGTATCGACGCCGGCTGCGTCAATGAGTTCACGCTCGCGCTTGATACGCGCGCGCTTCGTGCCGGCCGCGAGCCACTCGGGGCGCTCAGCCACGTCCATCTTCTGCACGATCGTGCCGAACGGGTGGCACTTGCGCAAGTGGCGCACAACGGACAGCACTTTGTTGTGGTGCCGCACGACTTCGTGGCAGTGCAAGCACTCGGCCGTGTCGCCGTTCGTGAGCTTGTACGCCTCGTGCTTGGCGGTAAAGAGCTGCCAGACAGGGTGTGTTGGCTTGCCACGCGTGCGCTTCGACGTCATGCTCTCGCTGTCGGCTCCGCCAGGTGCATCCGACGCAGCAATCGCGTCATGGAGCGACGCGAAACCTGCATCGGTCGTCATCATGTTGCCGGTCTTGGTGTGTTTGTTGCGAAGCTGTCCACGATACCGCAAGTTAGAGTGACAAAAATAAGAAATTGTCTCCTCGCATTCGTCACTACCAGTATCTCATAGTTGCAGGACATACTGAATTCTAGACATACGCATGTCAAGATTACTGGTAATCTTGTCTGCAAAAAAACCTATGGCCATTGCGTAGTCCACACCATGCGGATGCTACACTAATTACTAATTAGAAAATTCTAATTTCTAACCGTCTTCACGACAATTCGTTGTTCCTGGTCGTGGACCATTGTTATCCGGTGATCGGGGGCTGTATGCACTGTGCGCTACCACAATAGAACTCCATGCTGTCTGTCACACAGTAGATTCAACAGTCACGCCGTATTTGTTGAAAAGAACACATGTTGAGCTTTGCGGACAGCAACTTTACCTCAGTACGATGGAACCTTACAGCTACCAACTTGTGGTTGTAAGGTTTCATCGTACTGATGTCTCGCGCGCTTTTCAACGTTCCGTTGATAAGGTGTGTGACCTGATTATGCTTGAACAAAAGTTCAGGCGTTTCAACAACGCTTTCCCGTCGCCGACACCACCATCCACAACATAGGGAAGGGTCGCTGGCGCGAGACCCGTCAGCACTTCACTGGTGTGCTCCGCCTTCACGACGGTGGCATATCGATCAAGACTTTGCTGGCGTTCATCGCGTCCGCACGACGCACTATTCACCGATACGTATACAAGTTCACTAGTAAGCAGCTCATCGACGCGCTCGCTGCTCCAAAGCGCCGCGGCGTGCGCGTTTACGTCGTTGTAGACGGCGGTGCGACACCAGCGAGAACAGTCGTCGCGGTGCGAGTATTCGAGTGAAAGTGAGCAGCGCGAGTAGGTAGGAGTGAGAGAGTAACAGTAGTAGGCAGCAGTAGCGCAGTCAGTAGTAGCAGCAGTAGCAGTCAGTAGCCAATCAATATCACTCACTCTCTTTCTTACTAGCGTGTGCCTTTTGTGTTCTCATTCACATAAGCTGCTCTCATTTAAGCGTGGCTCGCAGACGAAGACGTCTTCTTCCTCATGTTGTGCGACTGCCACCACCACCGGTAATGCAAAGTTGGTGCAAATATGTAACAAAGGAGGCGTTGTATGACTTCATCACAGTTCGACCTTTTCTAGATCATCTGTTGAGCTTAGGGCATCCCATCGGTCACGCTAAAATGATCACGCTAAATTGATCTATTCAGTGAAACGTACTGCTCTGGGATAAATACTTGCGTTTTTAGACAGCGCTATCACAGCAATCACGCTATATAGCACAGAATCGCCAAATATCGACTTTAACGTACAAACAAGCAAGCATGTGCGCAAAAGAATGCGACAGCGATGCAAAACAGTATTCATTCAAGCACGTATGAATGCGCCGATGATACTTGCTGTTGTTTGACGCTGCGTTCGTTCACCACTCAACGTGGTGCCAAATTTACGTTGTTTTTGTGACCAAACTGACGTTTTCCTCTCACAAATCGCAATTGCATCAGAAATTGTCTGAGAATATCTGATAATACTCAGCCATTTTGTCTCGCTATATTTGGAGTGTCCACGCTACATTGGACCCAATTCAGCGCGAACACGTCAAATATAGCATGTCGATTGTGCGTTTTTGGATTTGACCTGATTGGTGTGGACGATAAATTTCCACGCCAATTTTTTATTTCCGCTAAAGGTGTTTAGCGTGGAGTATAGCGCGACCGCGACCTGTGGGATGCCCTTACGAAGTCTGGGTTTCAACACGACAGCCTTATTAGCAAATTAGTTTCATTATGAACGGTTTTAACGGTTTTGTAATAATGTCAATGTCTCATTTATATTAGATACGTTTATTGTAGTCGGTAGTCGGCGCAGTGGCGCAGCGGCGCTGAAAAGGTCTATTCTGGGATGCAAATCGACACGTATTTCTATATTTATAGCAAATCTCTTATTTGAGATTTGCTCTAATTTGCTCTAATTTAGACCCCGATTCACTCGGTTGGCAATTTTAATCGTCGCCAATGCTCAGTTTTAGCCAAAATATCGATGTCTCAATTATAATAACGGTTTTGCAATAATGTCAATGTCACATTTATAATAGATACGATAAACCTATTTTTTAAACGCGTCGAAATTATCGAAAACAGCACTAATCACGTGAACAAAGTCGGATTTTCTCACTAGGGTTTCACTTAAAATCCCTCCTCACTTATTTCAGTACTCGTGCTAGTGCCAGCAAACCGGTTTCATACAAAAGACAAAACACGACATATCCGTGTCGATTCTTCACGAAAGTCAGTCATCCAGTTTACTAATGAAAAGGTGGACAAAAGAATGAGGAAACTTCAAAAGAAGCCAATAAACCACAAAACCCTCGATTCTCGTTTTGTTTTTCACTCCAAAATTTCCGAAATTCTGTTTGAAAGGAACGTCCTATAAAACCTCACGGATGGTATTTTTTAAATAGTATTTGATGTAAATTCTTACGATCCAAAATTTTGCATCAAATAGACTCGGAATTCAGGAACACTTAAATGCGAAAAGTGCAATAGCAAATGGTGGATGCTAGAGTCCAGGATTTGTTTGGTCTAAAATTTTATGTGGATTACACAGAAATACGAAGTCGTCCATGTAACATCCGGGATTGCTCCATGATTTCACAATTGGATGATACCCCTTCAAAATCGATGGAAGATATGCCGAATTTATCGAAAGGTCGCCAAATGTAAACTACACGAGGTCCAAACGAGGCCGTAAACTACGTTTGTCCATGATGTGTCCACTATTCAATCCAGGATTAGTCAGGAAAAGACTTAGTCGTTTTAGTATGAGTACACGAGCATCAGCAGGATGGTACGACTGTGAGGCACTTGCATGAACAACAACATCACGCAACATGAGAACGAAGTTGAAGTGGTTCGTTGGGTTTATACGTGTATTCACTCACACTAAACTCTCACGAATGAAGATCTGACGGAGCTAACGACGCTCTTCAAAGCGACGTGGAAGTGCTTCCATCGTATACAAATTGCAGCAGCTCAAAGCGACGCGCTAGGAGGCCGTGCGAAGACATGTCCTTCACGATCGTTCGGTCAACATGCAACCAGAACTTGAAGCATACAAACACACCGCAACTGTGACCGTCGGACTGGATCGACGCATTGCTGGACACCACTTGCCAATTGGCAAGCACGTCGCGCGCCAGGTTCCAGGTGAGCGCGTCGAGTACGGTTTGATAGCGCCTGTCGTTCAGGCTGTCGTAGGACACGTTGTAGTCCTGGACAAATCCTGGAAGGATCCTGGCCGGATACATGGACGCGATCTCGTCCTTGATCGTGCGAACGCTGTCTTGGAGATCTGTAGACACCGATGCAGCGGCGTCGGTCGACAACCAGCGGCAGAAGGAGACGCCTTGGTTGCAAAGGTAGCGCAAGTTCTCGACTCGGCGCATGAGCCCCACTTGCTCGCGTGAGAAGGTTCCGACTCCAGCGATGGTCACCACCTCGACTAACTGCTGTGTCTGGCTCGGCTGATTCGCCTAGCTGCTCGCAACGCTAATCGCGTCGTCGTTCTTGTTCCCGAGCGGAACCTTCTTGAAGCACGCGTCGAGCAGGCGTCGTGGCAGCAAGTAGAACGCGTCTTGGTTGAGTCCAGGGTTCGCTTGCCTCAGGTACTTCGGACGCTGTTTCTCGTGCTCGACGAGCTTCACTGAGATGCCGGGCAGTTTCTGGAGTGTGTCTGATAGCAAGAATTATTCGTGGTCGAGCGACTCGACGACATCGCGCAACGTGATCGCGCCCGACTGGCGACGCGCTCTCTCAGATGCGTTAACCCTTTCGCAAATGCGAATTTGCAAATAGCAACACAATCGCATACAATTTCAAGATGTCGCTTTGTCAAACGTGTAAAATTTACACGTTCAAATGAGACTGATTTCTATCCATATTTTTGTGTTGCACCCACTTCGGAAGTGATTTGCCAGAAGGATTTGCAAATCGGCAAATCTGATTGGCTGAAGGCACGTGCTTGAACCCACGATTCTTTCCATATTCGTAGAACGTGTAAAATTTACACGTTTGACGGCCTCATTTCGCGACGTGTTTTGAAATAACTGTCGAACGTGTAAATTTTACACGTTTGTTCGCGAAAGGGTTAAAGTGAGCTCTGTTGCTTGCGCGCTGTTTCTGGTCGACGTGCGGTTGCCCTGTCTTCTTCGCTCTTGGGTTCAGTCGTATTGGCAACTCGTCAAAGTCATTCGACTCCGACTTCGCCTCAGTCACGGCAGAGCGATCAGCGACGCCATCTCGATTTGCAGACGCGCCATCGTGGCCATGGAGCGGAGACCCAAATCCAGGAATCGTCCACGAATGGTCCAGGATCTGCATCAGGATGGGAGTCACTCGCTTCGTCTGGCTCAAGAGCATCGGCGTGTGTTGCGGCATCTTGTGCAGCGCATGCTGCTTGCGAAGATTGCGTGTTCGCCTAAGTCGCGACCGGCTCTTCAATCACGACGCTCGCTGCACCGACGATTGGCACATTGCCGATCTCGTCAGACCACAGGCTATGAGCCTGTGATGGCTGTGTCGGCTCATCGCAGTTGTCGCTCACGTTGCTTGACACACTGGAGTCACGCACGCGTTTGCGCTGGCGAACCTTCCGCCACTGCTCGAGTACAAACGACAGGCACCAGTCGAACTCGCCATCGTCTTCGATGTCGGCTAGCTCCGACGAGATGAGCCGCGTAGCTTGTACGGCCTCCTTGTATTCTCGGATGCAGAACGGGAAGCCGGTTTCTCCGAGGCAGCGCGCGGGTGGTTGTGCTGTATGGCGCAAACGTCGGCAAGCTATGTCGTTCCGCACCCATCTAGACATGAACCATACGTACAAGAGATAAGATCATGAACAGGTCATGGACCAGACATGGGCGGATCCTGGATTGAAGGTGCTCATCGCAATTCTACGATGTACCTTGTGTTGACGCGCTCCAACGGGATGATCGCCGCCGCGTTCTAGTCCTTGCAGTACGCCATTGCATGTCTGCACGGGAGCTTCATCGACATCGAGAACGGACAGACACATGCCCAGTCGAGCATGCTCACTCGGTGTTGGTGCGAGTGGCCTTGGACGACGATAACACGGTCGGTCTCGTCAACCGCGTGCATATACTCGTCGTTCTTCTGCACTGCCGCAGCGTACTCCGGCCCGATGCACTCTGTCACGTAGTGCGTCGCGAACCGTAGCACCAGACTCATCGCCTCGTCGTAGTTGGCGTTGCTGAACCAACCGGCTCGTAGACGCTTGTGCATGTACTCATTTTCCCGATGTCGCGCTGTCTTGATGATGGTCTGGATGCACTGAGCCACGCTGGTGCTTCCCGACACGCCGTCCTTGAACTTGCCAAAGAAGCTCTCAAGTCTGTTGTTCGTGTGGTTCTCGAAGTGCGGGCTTTTGGCGTGTAGGTACATGACGCACATGTCTTTGCACGAGTTCCAGTTTCTTGCGAAGTAGTCGTAGAACGTGTCGTAGTTGACCCGCGTGCACATCCGCTCGATTACTACGTAGTTGTCGTCGTACTCAGCGACGCTAGCTGCGTAGATGCAACTATGGATGAGATGATCAAGCGCGCTGTGGTCGTCTGCAGACAGCTTCCCGTACTCGGGCTTCCTTGACTGCTGTTTGAGCCACTTGATCACGTGGAACAGACAGATCAAAACACGTGCTTCGGGAAGTGCGTGCGCAGGACGCAGATCTCCTGCAGATCCTTGTCGACAACGACGACCCACAAGAGCTTGTGCCAGTTTGGGTGGGCTTGTTTGAAGTGCTCGACATCCCTCTCCATGTGCTAGTCGCCATTCGTCTCCAAAAGCGACTGCTGCACCACTTGCCCTTCCCCGAACTCATCCATGATCATGAATGTGCACAGCTGGTAGTTGCATCTGTGTCATGTTGACAAGCACACACGCTTCGATCAGGATCATGGACAAAACATGGACAGCACATGGACACATCATGGGATAATCATGGATTAGTCATGGACGAGTGTGTGAACATACCGATTTGTCTTGTGGGTACAGTCGATCATCGGCATCTCGGGAAAGCGCGAGTACATCTCGGGAAAGCGCGAGTACATCTCGCGCATGAGCCGCGTCGTCATCAAGATCACGCCGCTCTCGCCAGCGTCGGATTCATCGATGGTAAGTACGCAACCGTCTTCCTCGCGGATAAACTTCGCGAGCACCGCCGAGGGCGCGTTGCCGTCGCCGCGCAGACACACTCGATCGATGAGCGTTCACGATATTGTCCACATCGTGCTTGATCACGTTCTCCGACTGCTCGAGTAAGTAGTCGTAAATTTTGAACCGAGGAGTGCCGGTCGCGATCATTGTGTCGACCTGCGAGGGTATGTCCGGGTTCTTCACGCCTCTCGACGTGTGGTACGTGTTGTAGGTGCTGTCGTCGATGGGGTGATTGTGCGTCATGACGCCATGCTTCACTTGGAGCTGCCAGCCGTCACCGACCGCCGACAACTGGACAACGGACCGGAACGGACAGCCCGTGTTGCGCAGGTGTCGCCGTGACCGCTTGCCACCGCCACGACCATTGGTCTTCATCCGTGCGTACAGATGTACGTGCGTTGATAGGTCTCCCAATCTTCGGGAACCAGCTGCATTGCTTTGCCGCCGAGAGCCCTTTGGTACGCGACAGTCGCTTGTCGCGCTCCTTGCAGCCCATGACCTCTTGAACCCGGATCACTTGGTTCGTCTCGTCTGAGTACTCGCTGAGGTACGCAAACCACGTCGCCTAGTCCTTGTGTGTGACGGCGGGTACTGGAACACGGATGTTTTGCTTCAAAACCTGGACAAAACTCGAACGAGTCGTGGATGAATCCTGGGCAGTGTCGCTCAATGACTCATCGCTTCCTTGATCTTCTTCGCTCGCAGCAGAGCTGGCTGCTTCATCTGCCGAACGCTTTGTTGCAGACGCTTGAGTGCCAACTGCGTGCGTCCCAGCAGCGACGAGACTCTGCGTGCGAGCGCCAGATCGGCGCAGAATCGAGCCCACTCCGAGTGAGTGACAGGCTTTGAAGGCGACTTTTCTTCCTGCTCGTCATCATTCGACGTGAGCGAGACGTTCGGCACAGCATATCGCGCCACGCGAGAGCTTCATCGAGGTGTTGCAGCTTTCTCATTCGCTTGATTCAGCCGCGGTGATCGGCTCGGTGTCAAAGATGTCGGTCTCTTCTTCGAGCCTGGAGATGGACACGCGCTCGTGTCGACTGGTGTGTGTTTGACACCATCATCTTCATCCATTACGTCTTCATCATGTGTTGCTCGCCCGCGTGGCTTCGCAGGACTAACCTCGTCTTTTCTTACTGCACGCGAGTCGCTCGCACTCGCAGCATGACCACTTGTAGCCTTCGATCGCTCGTTGCCGTTCATTGCGCTGAATGCACGCACAGACATAAGCCAAACGTCAGCAAACTCACGCACGATCGTTCTCCATGCACACACGCACGCACTAACGCATACACGCATCCGTCCACAGACGCATGCACAGACGCATGCACACACTCAAGCGCACACGTACCTTCCAGTGTGCGGAACGAGGTGCTTGCTCGCCGCGACGCGCTTCTTCTTCTTGTTCGCGGCTCGCGTTTTGCCAAGTCACAGTTGGAGAGGCTCGCGACCAACACTGCGACGTGTGTTGTCACGCCTTTCGCACTCGCGCACGCTTCACCAAGCGATATCATGAGTGTAACAGAGTACACAGCTGGAGTTATCCGATAATAACCCAGCCTTGCGGAATTACTATTCACGCACTTCTTTTAAGACCGGCCTTCATTGGTGGCGGCTCTAATTGGTAGATATCCTAGAATATTAGCCAATCAGTGAATTTGGACTCTCAGAGCCAACCACATTTTAGTTGACTTAGGTTTATTATTGCATACTTAGATCTAAAGGCTCACACCAAAGGGTGG
>JAASFN010000431.1:0-20657 GCA_023333795.1 Globisporangium rhizosaccharum | reverse complement strand
TTGAAAATCATTTCCTAAATACTTGGATTTCGTGTGTCAATGCTTGCCAACGTCGCTTCGTGTCTGATCGCGTTGATGGGCTTCAGCTTCCTCGATGCCTCCTCCAACACGAACGACACTCGGCGGCTGTGTGCGTTCAAGCACATGCATAGACAACCAGCGTAGCATTCAGTGGTGTGAGTGATAGTGTCAGTCTTGAAGCAGCATGCAAGCAAAAATACCTGAGCCTGTCAAATGTCCGACCAGGACCTGAGGACGGACTTGAAGATGGCTACAGTCTTAGTCTTAGTCTTAGTCTTGTTCAGGCTTCGCTGTCTTCGCTGTCATAGACGAGCACCTCTCAAGAAATCGCTACACCTCTCTCACACACACATCATGAGCGGCCTTGCTGCTGTGATTGCGACCCAGCGGTCGGCCGAGGTGTTTGCCGAGGTGCACAAGCTGCAGCACCAGCTCGCGAAGGACTTTGAGCGCCACGACGAGCGCCAGGAGCTCTTCAAGCAGCAGTTCCTGCGCGAGACGCGCAAGCACCATCAATGCATCTGCGACGCAGCATGCGCGGCGTCCAACTCCATGTCTGCTGCTGCATCATCAGCGCTCTTGTTTGCACAGCACGACGTCTCGGTGCTCGCAAGCAATAGCAGCAACACGAGTGACAGCAGCAGCGACAGTAGCAGCAGTGCGGCTGAAGCCGAGCGACAAGTGAACGCGCAGCTCAAGCAGCTCCGCGCAGCGGGCAGTGCGAGCGACAAGCAGCACATCTGGCACGGCCTCAAGAGCTTCTACACGCCGCCTGACGCCACGACTGGCGTGATCTGCGACGCGTGCTTTGCGTTCCGGAGCGCAGCGCTCGCGCAGGACTTGCCAGTGCCGTGGCGCGAGTTTGCGTGCGAGCACGAGCCGAGCAAGCACTACTACTACCACCCCGTGACGCGCAAAGTGCTGTGGCAGCCGCCGCCTGGCACGAGCGCGCTCAGTCAGCTCGTGTTCGAGCGCACGAACTCGGTCTTCACAGTCTGTCGCTGCAAACCGTCGCACGAACGGCGACGGCGTCTCATGCAGCAGTTCCGTGACCACGCACAGGAGCTCGCAGCGTCCGAGGCAGCGAAGCGCGATCAGCAGCTCCGCGGTGCGTTCAGCTCGCTCGCCATATCTGTCCTGAGGACCAAAGGCAGTGGACTATGAGCGAGCGAGCAGCAAGCGAGCGAAGACACATACACAAGACCAAACGAACAAGTTCGAACGAAGAGAGAGACGCTGATATTCGCCTACGACACTGTCAAGGACGCTAGCAATCGCCACTCCTGCTGTCCAACAGCTACGACCGTCGACTCAGGCGTCGTCGCGCTTAAAGTGCCGGTGCATCTTGCCGTCGAGGAAGTTGGTGAAGCGCTTGCGCTCGTCGCACGAGAACCACATGCTCATGACGTACCGCGCACCGCTCTCGACCTTGCGCACTTGATGGAGGTTCTCTTTCCCAGCCGTGAACATCATGAGCCGTCCGCGCGCAGGCTCGACAACGTGCTCGCTCGTCTTGTCGAGGAACGCAAACAAGCCGCCCGTGAAGTCGTCTTCGTAGTTTGAGAGGTAGAGCAGGCCCGAGTAGTCGTAGTGCTGCGTGTTGTCCTTGTCCACGTGCGGGTGCCAGTACTCGTCGTGGATCTCAGTCGGAGCCCACGACGCGTTCCCAACGAGCCGCGTGATGAACGTCGGCGCTGTGAAGTACAGGACGTCGAGCTCGAACTCGGCCATGAGCGCCAGTCGGATCTTCTCAATCGTTCTGTCCAGTCCGTCAAGTCAGTCAGGTCCAGGACACCCGTCAGTCCGTTCGTACTGGTCCTCCATTGTCTCGACAACGTTCGCTGAGTCACGCAGTCGTACCGTCGGTAGAGCGCAAACTGCTCAGCTGTGAAGCGAGGGATCGGCGGCGACTGTCGGTCTTGCTGGTAGATGTTCACGAGACCCTGGCCGTCCTTGACGTAGCCCGTGTTCACGTCCATGATCGTTGGACCGCCGAGCCGCGAGCGGTTCGCCATTCCGACCTCTGCGATCGCGCGGAGCTCCGTCACTTCGGCTGGCGTGACGAAGTTGTCGCGCACAGCACGGCCGCAGGCACGACCGAGCTTGTGGCAGCCTTCGACAAAGCCTTTGGCCGACTTCTAGCTCGTCAGGAGCCGACCCCATCGAGCATGGCGGCGTCAGTCAGTTGGCGGAATGGTTGGACAGCGTACGCCACGGCTCAGTGCTCATGCACACACAGTGTACGCACCTTCTTGATGTAGCACGGGACGTCGACGCGGCGGTGGCTCACAACGTCCGTGCGCGCGAGGTAGCTGTCGTCGCTCCTGCTGCTGCGCTTTGCTGCTGTCAATGATGCAGCGCGCTGCGGCATCAAGTACAGTCGATTGAGCGCAAAGAAGAGCACGAATGCGACGACGAGGTACGGCAGCGCTTTCGCCGCGACGCTCTTTGCGCTAGTGGTAGAGCGAGAGCGCGCATCGCTCGTGTCTGCTGTCGCTGCTGCGCGCGCTACCGCCTTCTTGCTCGCCACCTTGCGCGCCATTTTGCTTGTCAACAACAACGACAACGTGCGGATATGGCTCGAGTCGACAGTTTATCTTGCTTTCACTATGCAAGAGGGTCTGAGGGTCTGACGATAAAAATATCCGATACAATTGACTGATACGCATGAACAGAGCTCTTCGGTGGTCGTTGCTGCTACACAACGCCACATGCACATCACTCACTAGCTCTGTGTTGACGCTGCAGAGCCCGATGCGCTGCTCTCGTCCTGCTCTTTCTCCAGCACTGCGTTGACGTACTCGAGGTTCCCAGCGATGCCCTGCAAGTCGATCTCAATCGCACTCGCCCAGTCTTCAAACGTCTCGAGTCCCTACGCGATCGATCGATCGAGTGCCAAGCGAGTCAGTCAATGCGCTACACACACGCAAGTGCATGAGAGAGGATAGCAGCAGACACATGTACCTCGAGTGTGTGGCGCAGTCGCTTCTGCTCGGCTTTCCACTTGGCCGCGCGCTGGTACAGACTGTTGACGTTCTTGGTCAAGTTGAGCGCTTCGAGCTCGACGTCGCGCTGTGATGTGATTGCGCGCTCGAGCTTGGACGCAAGCAGTCCGTCCTGCGCCGCTTGGAGCGCACTCAGCGCCTTCGCGATCTCTGCTTTCGCTTGTGCTGGATCATGTCGTCGCGGCAGTGGCAATCGCAAGCACGTAACGCCACCAGAACACAGCAAGCACACGTGTGGGTGAGCACACATCCAGCTCACGCACAACGGCAGCACTAGCACATGCGCGATATACCTGCTTCAAAGCGGTGGTGCGCAACGCGCTCTTCGCCGTCCTGCACACCGGCAGTCGTCGCCATCATCGCTGTCGTTGGCTAGATGCCTTGCTGTGTTGTCTTGGCAGCAACGAAATCGCACTTTATCGAGTGGACAGAGTAATGCAAACGACTGCTGGTTCAACTTGTTTACGAGTACATGCCAGATCGACCGACCGATCGAGATCGCGAGCAGCTCCATCGAGATCACTCTGCGATTCGCCGTCTGCTGCCCAAGCCATCGCTGCCACCACCACCGCACTCTCCACGACATCTACCTCTCATTGCTACGATGGTCCAGTCGCGCAAGATCGTGTGCAAGAAGCTGTCGACGAACTTCCGCGAGTGCACGGAGATCGTGGCGTTCAACGTCCCGGCGCTCAAGGCCGACCAAGTGCTCGTGCACGTCAAGTACGTCGGCATCAATGCGTCCGACATCAACTACACGAACGGCGCGTACCTCCCGGGCGTGCAGCCGCCGTTTGACTGCGGCTTTGAAGCTGTCGGCGTTGTCGTCGACGTCGGCTCTGGTGTCAAGAAGCTCCGCAAAGGCGACGCAGTTGCCTCCATGTGTACGTCTGATCGTCCTGCCACGTGTGACTGGTCTATCTATCTATCGCTACGTCCGCACTCACGCTTATGTACGCACTCGTTGCTCTGTCTATCTACCAACGATAGCGTACGGCGCGTTCGCTGAGCACATTGTGATCAAGGAGCGCTTGCTCATCAAGGTCCCAGCAGCTGTGCCAGCGATCCTGCCGATCACTGTCTGCGGACTCACGGCGTCAATGGCGCTCGAGTACGTCGGTCAGATGACGCACGGCGAGACCGTGCTCATCACGGCGGCTGCTGGCGCCACGGGTCAGTTCGCGGTGCAGCTCGCCAAGCTCGCGGGGAACCACGTGATTGGGACGTGCAGCTCGCCGGACAAGGTTGCGTACCTCAAGTCCATTGGCTGCGACCGGCCGATCAACTACCGCGAAGAGAACGTGTTTGACGTCTTGAAGAAAGAGTACCCGCGCGGTGTCGACCTCGTGTTCGAGAGCGTCGGTGGCGAGATGTTTGAGACGTGCGTGAACAACATTGCGAAGAAGGGGCGGATCATCGTGATCGGCGCCATTGCTGGGTACCAGGACTCGTCGACGTGGAAGCACAAAGCGACGAAAGTCACGACGCCATTGCCGTCAAAGCTCCTCGCCAAGTCGGCGAGCGTCCGCGGCTTCTTCTTGAACGACTACTTTAGCCAGTCGCAGCAGCACACGAAGAAGCTGTCGATGCTCGTGCAGCGCGGCTTGCTCAACGCCGGCGTCGACCCATCGAACTTCTTTGGGCTCGAAGACGTCGCGAATGCGATCGACTACATGTACGAGCGCAAGAACATTGGGAAGCTCGTCGTGGACTTGACCAAGAGCAGTTCGGCCGCGCGCTTGTAAGCGGTCGCTAGTGTCACTGAGCCAAAGACCGACAAGAGAGAGAGAGAGAGAGTCTAGGATCATGGAGACCTAGGATCATGGAGCTCCGTGGCTTGTGTATCCAGCAGTGCGAGTGGGTGTCGTTTGTAAGAACTACGCGACTGGAATGCATCGAGAAGTTGTCAGTAGCCACTTGCCCAGTCCACAGTGTACTGCATCGGCTCGTTTATCAAGTACCGCGTGAGGTTGTCCGCAAAGACATCCGCGACGTCGTCGACAAAGCACTTGGCCGAGACGTGCGGCGTGAGAAGCACGCGCGGGTGGTGCCACAGCGCGCTCTCTGGACGCAGTGGCTCGCGCTCAAACACGTCGAGGACGACGCGCGAGAGGTACTGGCGCTCGAGGGCGTCCAGGAGCGTCGCTTCAGAGACCACGTCACCGCGACTGACGCTCAGGAGCACTGGCTGCTTAGCCACACACACTGCGAGGACGTCCGGCGTGAGCAAGTACTTGGTCGCGGGCGTGCTCGGGAGAATGCTCACGATATAGTCCGACGTCGCAAGCACGTCTGCGAGATCCGTTGAGACGCGATGCGCACATTGCGCGAGCACAGCAGCGTCATTGTCACTCGCGTCTGGTGCGCGCCGCCGAAAGCCCGTGACTTGGAAGCCAGCAGCTTTGAGCAGCTGTCCGATCGCTTGGCCGATTGCGCCAAAGCCAAGGACACCGACAGTCAGCGACTTGTACGACCGGTAGCTTAGCTCTGCCTTTGCGTACTGACACTGCGCTTGGAGCGCCTTGGCTTCGAGGAACTTGCGCTCGAGCATGATGATCCAGCTGTTCATACACAAGAGAATGGAGGCGTCAGTTGGTAGCAAGATGAACGAGCGTCTGTGGCGCAGACAGACAGAGGACGCCTCAAAGTGCAAGACGTACCCAAAGACGTACTGCGCCATGCCTTTGATCGCACCAGCGCGCGTGAGCGTGAACGGCGGCAGCGTACTGACGACAGTGGCTTTGCCAGCTCCACTTGCACCATCTTCAGTGCTGCTGTGTGTGTGTTCACGTGGCACGAGCAAGAGCTTGAGAAACGCGTCGACGCCGGCGTACGTCGCTTGGACCCACTGCCCATTCTTGAGCACGTGCTGCTTGTCGTACGGGAGCTTCTTTGCGCCGTTCAGCAGCAGCGGCGCCGCGTGGTGCGCGTCAGCGAGCACGATCGTCGCGTCCGTGAGCACGCGCTCGTGCTCGGGCGTGAGTTCCCACTGCGTCTCGGCAGGCTCGTCGAGCTCTTCGTTCTGGTTCGACGTCGGGTCGTTGGTCACGGTCGGGAACTTGGCAGCGGGATCTCGATGAGCTCGAGCGTCCCAGCGCGTAGACGCTCGGACGCTGGCGACTCGGTCGCGAGCAGACAGCGCTGCACTGCGTCGACGAGGCCCGTCTTGAACGAGATCACTGGTATGTGCAGCGCATCTGGCGAGAGCGAGGGTGTCATGAGAGCAGCGGTAGCTCAACGTGTTGGATCTTCGAGCAGCTTCGTCAAGCTGTTTCGTCCACAGATTTGTTTCGCTAGTCGCAATTCTTCGCTAGTCGCAATTTTTCGCTAGTCGCAAACAGTTTCAAATCAAATACTACGTGTTTCAAACACAAGGTTGCATTTTGTTTCTCTAGTCGCAATCAGCGACAAATAATTATTTGTGTCCATGTGTTTCTGTTCGACAAAAGTGGAGTTGCCATTTCAAAAGTGGAGAGTATATATTGAGCCGATTTGTCAAAAATGGGAGCTTCGCTCGGTATGTAACTTTCGGCATGCTACCTGTGACGTGTTCAATCGCATCGCACAGCTCTTGTCAGTTATTCTCAACGAGAGCAACTAGTGATGAAGAGGTGCCCGCCTACGAAATGAGATCGGTCGTCGAGGTTGACAATGTGTGACAAGCTGTTAACACATGCGCGCATATACAAAAGTATAGCAGTCAGTGAGAAGCAAGAGAGCACGAGAACGTGTATGTGCACTGCAAGTGCAAGTGCATGTGAACGGGACTGTTCGACCATGTAGTTCTGTTGTGATGGATGCAACAGACGGGTGCGACCATCCTCGAGTGGTCGTGGGAGACGACGCTTGGGGTACGCGCAGCGCGTGTTCGTCGCGTGGATCGGCGAACTCGTGAGAATGTACGTTGCATTTGCGTCATTTGGCTCAGTTATATGTAGAGAAATCTAAGTAATGTTGCTCTTGTTTGCAAAGAATATATCCGACAATTTGCTCTACAGTACTATTGCAAATATCGTACAAACCTGCTGTTTAATGTCTGATGAACAAGACCTCCACATGTGATACGAGTTTACACTCGAACATTTCAAAAACCAAGATCGCGTACGATGTACATCTTACAAAGGTGTGGTTGTACTTTGCGGCTGTATAATTGTAGACTGCGCTTGAAAGCGAGAGTGAAGATGATCCGATTTAATTGAGTGAAAAAATGAAGATACAACTAAGGTTGTACTAACGACATGTGCTGCGATTTGCGACGACGCTTGCGATGTCGAACTGTGCTATTAAATCAAAGACACGTTTGATCCGCGTAGGCGGCAGGACTGTTCGACTAAGTATCGCCAGCACTCGAAGGTATCGAAAAGATGTTTTGCAACATCAACCGTCATTAATGACTTGGGTAAATACTGAACCTGTGGTATGAGTTGCTTCTGCTCGGAGTATCACAGCTTCCGCGACACACTTTAGTGAACTAGTCTTCTTAGCCAAGTCCAACTCTTGCACAACGCAAGAACACCAAGCAGCGAGTAAAAAGCAGAGTTCTTGGCGATTGTCTCGTCGACCCGCTTAATGTAGGCGCCGATTAGTGTGAGAATTGTCGCACTGACAACGATGATCAGGATCATTCATTGACAAAGAAGACGATCAAACCAAACGAACCACACCATGCAGAGCGGCACTGCGAACGTCGCGCGCTCGATCCCTTGGGATACGTGACGCCGGCACCGCGAGAAGAGCTGATAGGCGCCAAAGCAATCACTTATGGCGTCGACGAGCTCGATGTCAAGGAGATTCTCGTTCGCACGAGCTGCTTAGATCGTCGCGTTGCCCAAGTCGTTTTGCGCACGAAGAAGCATCTCTACCGACGATACGTTGGCCATGGCTAAACGCGTCACCTCCGTCTGTCAAGCAGTCACATTCCTTAGCGCGTCGTAGTACGCCTGTTGGTAGGTCTCGAGCCATGCATCGTGATCTTCTTGACCTGTAGCCATCCTGAAAGTTTGGCAAGTGGATGTTGCAATGCGCGGGAACTCGTGCCAAGATGGAGGAACATCACTCTGTGGCTATTCCTCAATGAGCAAGTGCAAAACAGGTTACATTTGGTGAAATTCAACATGCATTATGAGCTTTGAGCTATTCTTCTTCGTGGATAAAAAGACAAGTTCCAAATCAGATATATCTGGCCTGTCTTTGGCTCACTTGGTTTTGCTATGTAAAATTTACCAAGAGGATAGAACTACAAAAGACCAACTCAAAGTGGTGTATTGTTGTAAACAATGGGGTAACATTTCACCTCAACGTCAATATGAATTTCTTCCAAAACTCAGATATTGTAGACAAGCAGCTCAGACAAATTTGCATTGGGCTGATAAAAACTCTAAACTGGCCCGCATCCTGATGATGGCTCTCTAGAGCCGTTATGAGAATTCTGTGAACTATAGCAGCCACAAACTGACCGACATGACTGTACACAGACAGCAGACGGCATGTACGGTCAATAGTGATACACACTTCCCTAACGAAGTCACACATATCAGTTTGTTGAAGGTTGTCAATAGTGGCCGACAAGTATTATATACTACTTTTGTACAGGTATCCCATACAAATCAAATGATGATTAATCGTCAGTACTTTGATGAAGTGAAATTGCATTACTTGATGCGAACATTTGCCATACCGCTGATCATCGCATATATGTCGTCTGCAGGATAGTGTTTGTATTTGAGTTGATTTGTCAAAAGTGTACAAAACGAGGATATCGATGCGGTGTAGAGTCATAGACCGCGCAAAAGTACTCTTGGCCAATGGATCAGAATGGGATGTTTTAAAGACTTCCGCTGTACGACGTCATGGACTTTGTTTTGCCAAAAGCGGGGTTAGCGTTCTTTGATTTGTTTTCTGTGCTGGCAAACAAAATCAGCTCCGCAGCGAGGACACGTTGATCACACAAAACAGGATCGGAGGCTTGTGAACCCACTTGAATTTGATCCAAAATGTTTAATTTGTTCATGTTGGTTGCTGCCTGGGTTGCACAGGCGGTTGCACCACTTAAAGAAGTTGGTAGACGACCATACCGGCTCTCACAAAGATGGATATTCCTAGCGCATTAAATAGGCAGCTTGAAGACGTGGTGCGGATACTCTCCAATGTCCCGCTGACCATGGAAGACAGTTCTCTATGTACTATCTTGTTGGTGACAATTGCGCAGGCAAAGTTCACTGCTGCTGGCCGGTTGCGCTAGCCCGCCACTTCTTATCGACGACGAAGTATGTGATCACAAGTGCAAAGTCCACCTTGGCTCGAAAGAAACCATAATTTACTATTCTGATCTACTAGTCAAGCCATAACGTGAGTTGCATACACTTTCGTCAAGTTCTGCAGTTTCGATTTCCCTATGTGTTGGAGATAATTACAGCTATCATTTGTCCGTTACCCGACGAGCTTGGACTCGGAGCGCAAAGCCTCTACTACTACAGGTACTCTCAAATGGTCCGCAGGCAAGATATATGTCTGCTGCAATCGACGCCCCGAACACAGTACTGCGAGACACTTGCTGTAAGACCACGTGTGTGACCAAGTCACGGGACACTCGCCCCATGACTTCAACAAAGTCTCAGGTGGTAAGGAGTCGCTCGTTTATACGATTTGTAAGAATCAACTGGCTTCGAAGGCGTGGCACAAGGGGCTCTTATCCTACCTTAAAAGTAATCGATGTGCCAAGCTCCGAGAGCACTGCACAAGTCGTGTCCATCGAGTCAGCAAGCGCCTCGAGCCCATACATTGCGAGTCATACGCTTTCGTTCAACCTCTACTGTTTCGTTTTCGCTGCATGTCGAGGTTTATTTTGCTGTACTCGTATTGTCCGTTGCCCAACGAGCAATGCCTCGGAGCGAAAACCCTCTACGTCTCACCCCGGCAGAAAGCAGCGCACTGTCCTATTGACGACAAATGCGCCGATACACATCCGCTGGTATCTAGCGATCGCCTCCAGCGCGCTGTGCGCGATGTTTGGATGGTGATGAGCGGTTTGCCGCGCATCCAAGCATTGATGAAGCACCACACGAAGCGCGGCGCTTTCGCGACGCCACGTTTTAACCGTTTCAAGATCTGTGGTGGTTGTTTGGGGATCTGACCAGATGACCATACCGATACCAAAATGTATCTGCGCTTGAGATGTCGATGTTTAGTAGATATGCGTGGATGATGCGTGTGAAGATTGTTCGTTGTCAGGCTAAAGCGGTTGGCATCAGCATTGGCAGACAGCCAACCTGGCACTCACCTCCTCCACTCGCATCCGTACATCGTCAAGCCTGGCACTTGTGACAGAACCAGCGGTTGCCGCACCGCCTTGGCCGCCGTCGCATTCGACCTTGCGCTTGCCTTGAAGTCGCGTTGATAAGACAACAGACATTGAACTGCGACAAAGCCATAACCTGAGTCGCAAAATTTGAGCCATGAGTTGTAAACGTTTGATTTGCAACTTGCATGTGTTTCAAATCTTGCCGACTGCTGAAATGTGGTCTCAATTCCGAGCTTGCAACGATCAGCACCAGGCGAAGGTCATGGCGCTCTTAAGCCCTCTGCGCGTGGCTGTGATCTCGTCGATCCAGGGCATGGGCGATGCAGTGCGCCAGCGCCTGCTCGCCTCAACGATGCACGCAGCCGAGCTCTTCCGCAAGAGCGAGCTCGAGATCGTCGACGTGGCGCCACCACTCGCGCCGTTATCGCCGAGTGAGTCGCCGCTCCAGCGCTGGGAGCTCAGTGCGTCGCAGCAGCAGCTGCTCGAGAGTGCGCAAGTCGTCCTTGGCGACGCGCAGACGCTCGCGCCGCTGATCCTCACGCCCAGTGTCACGCTGCCAGCGCATCAGCAGGGGCTCTTCCAGCGCCTGCAGCTCGTGCAGGCAACGTACGCTGGTGTCGAGGCGTTCCACAAGCTGCTTGCGACGGCTGCACCATCGACTCTGCGCAACGTCTCGAGCAAGAATGAGCCGTCGTTCGTGCTCACGCGCGCAGGCGGCATTATGCCAACTGCGATGGCGCAGTACGTGCTCGGGTACGTCGCATCATCAGCAGCAGCTCTCTCGCTTGCACACTGAACATCGCCTCATAGCGAGCGCTAGACTAACCATGCGACTCTCGTCCACATGTATCAATCGTTGCCTGCCTACGTAGCTGGATCATCGCACTCGAGCGCAAGTTCCTCGAGGCAAAGAAGTTCCAGGACCAAGGCGTGTACGCGCGTACGGAGCTCGACTACCGTCCATTCCGTGCGCTCACAGTCAGCGTCCTCGGCTTTGGCGACATCGGTCAGGGCATCGGGAAGCTCCTGCAGCTCGCTGGCTTTCAGGTCGTCGGCTTCAAGCGCCGCGTCAGTGATGGTGACAGCGCAGCGCTCCGAGCCTGTGCGACGCGCGTGACCGACGACTTGGAGGACGCGCTCCGGGCGGCAGACTTTGTCGTGAGCGTCCTCCCAAGCACCACGGCGACGTTCCACCTCCTCACACCAGACGTCTTGTCCGTCTGTGCCGCGAAGCAGCCAGTGTTCATCAACGTCGGCCGCGGGAGCGTCGTGACCGAAGCGACGCTCATCGATGCGCTCGATCGCCACGTCCTCTCGACTGCCGTCCTCGACGTCTTTGAAGTCGAGCCGCTGCCACCCACGAGTGCGCTCTGGCGCCACCCGCGCGTGCACCTCACGCCGCACGTGTCGGCTGCGAGCTTCCCCGAGGACGTCGCAGACGTCTTTGTGACCAACTTGGACGCGTTCTTGATGCAGCAGCCGCTGCAGTACACTGTGGACTGGACGACTGGCTACTGACTGACAGATGCGTCTGTCTGTCGGCAGTCGATGATAGACAGCGACTTTGTCAAAGATCAAGGAGAGAGAGAGCAGAGCAGTGCGAGCTAAGGACCTCAGGGTCCATCATCATTCACAAAGGCAGCAGGCTCTATTCCATACATAATAACTTGGTCAGTGGTGGTCGAGACATGGCAGTCGCTCTGTCCGTCGAAGGCGTTTGGTCTCGCTCGCTCTACTCGTCACTTGGACGCGCGACGCCGTCTGCGAGTGGCTGGAGGTACAAGTCCCCGCCCCAGCGCGCGCCAGCAGCTGCAGTCCTCCGGCTCGATCGCGTGCGTTCGCTGCTGCTGCTGCTCGCGTCCGTGTCACTGCTGCTGCTCGCTTGCTCGGCTTCGAGGACTTCAGCGATGAACTCGAGCTCCTTCGCTGCCGCTGTTGGCAAGTGCGCACGCAGCGCCAAGAGCTTCTTCGCGAGCTTCGGCGTCACTTCGAGGCCGTTGTGGTGGCAAAAGAGCGCCACGCGCGCGAGCTCGTCGACATTCACTTTGAGCTCGACTGGCGCTGCGACGGCATCCGTCGCGCTGCTCGCCGATGCGTCGACTGGCGCTGGTGTCTTGCGCGGCGCACCGCGGCGCTTTGGCGTCGCAGCTGGCGCGTGCTTGCGCTCTGAGAGCGCACGCGCTGCTTGCGTCACGAGCTCGTTCGTGATCATGCGCTGGAAGCCCTGGCCAATGGCGTCGTCGAGCACGCGCTTGCCAGTCGAGTCGAGGAGTTTGAGCTTGAGGCAGCTCTTGAGCGCAAAGTAGTACACTGCGCCGTTCGGCTTGACAAACTGCTGCCGGAGCGACTCAAAGAGCTGGAGGCACTGCACGGCACCGGCTTTCTCGTGCTCTTGCTGCGCAGCTTTTGTCAGACGCGGCGCCGTACTGTTCGCGCTGACTGGCATGCGCGTCTTGGACGTGTACTCCATTGCGACTTCGTAGTGGCGCACGTTGAGCGGGAACGCGAGGATCTTGCGCTCCAAGAGCTGCCCCAAGCGCTCGAACTGGTGCTGCTCGCCGTAGATGTACAGCAGCATCTCCATGACCTCTTGCTGGAAGAACGGCTTCATGTCTTTCAAGAGCACGTCGCCGTGCGGATCGGCGTACAGTCCGAGGATGTGACCGGCTTCTGCCAAGTGGCCGTACGCGACGAGCGCTTTGGTGACTTTGAGCACGCGGCTCGCGGGCTCGACCTTGTCGAGACCGTGGAAGCGCACGTACTTGAGCAGCAGCGCTGCGGCCGTGAGCGGGTCATGCTCGCGGTGACCGGGCTTGGTGTCGCAGATGCGCTTGAGCAGCGCGCCAAACATGTCGGACGACACGGTCTCGTCAAAGAGCTCGACCGCGTTGTCGACGCGGTTCGCTTGCATCAGTGCGCTCACCGCGTGCTCGGTCGAGCAGTTTGGGAGCGCCGCGGCGGTGTCGGCGAGCGCGGCGTCGTGGCGCGAGATCGCGAGCGAGAACAGCAGCGACTTGACGACGTTCGGGTCTGGTGTGTACGTCGCGTCGGCGGCGCACTTGGCGAGCAGCTCGTCGCGGATCGCCAGGACTTTGTCGACTTGGCGCGCGCGCGAGAACGCGACGACCGCGGCGTTCTGCGCGTACGTGTTTGGCTCGAGCCCGAGCGTCTGCGTCGTCTCGTACAGCGCCATGACGTCGTCGTCGTCGCCAACAGTCGCTTTGATCGAGATCGCCATTGACAGCGCGTCACCGTCGAGCTCCGTGCGGTAGAGCTGCAGCATCTGCGCACACACGCGCTCGGCTTTGCGGATGTTGCGCTCAAACGCCGCTGGCTCCGTCGTGTGCTCGCGCAAGAGCGCAAGGACCGTCTGCTTGTACATGCGCAGCGGGATGCGGACAGCTGGCGGCGCGATTGCGTCACTGGCGCCGCTGCGGCGCTCGCGCAGCGAGCTGTGGCTCGCCAAGCGGTCGTACAGCTTGAGCGCGAGGTCCGATCGGTTCGCGTGCATGCAGATGTCGACGGCGTCGGCGACGCTCTCGACGTTCACGCCGACCATCTGCTTGAAGCTCAGCGTCTCGAGCGCGAGCGCGTAGGCAATGCGCCACTCGTCCGCCTTTGCGTTGCGGAGCTGCCGCAAGACCTCCATTTTGCCGCGGATCGGCGGCTGGACACCGAGCCGGTGCGCGGCTGCGATCCAGTGGCGCGCTGGGTCCCATGCACCGGCCTCCAAGAGCTTTGAGATCGTGTCGCCAAAGCACAAGTCCGCGTTCCCGAGCGCTTGGACGTCGATGTAGTCGACGAGCTTTGTCATGAGCGCCCAGCTCTCAAAGCGCACGAACGCGTCTGTGCTCGCGCGCACGATCGAGTCGTTGATCGTCAAGCCGCGCGTCTTCATGAGCTCCAAGTACGCGGCGATGTGCGTCGACTGGTCCTCGCGCGCTTTCGAGAAGCCGCTGATCACGCCGTTGTACAGCAGCTCGTCGTGCAAGTCGGACGCGTCGTCGACGTCGTTCACACTATCGGCGTGCGCAGCGAGCGCAGCGTCGACACTGTTGTCATCGCCACTATCGTCGTCGACGCGCGGGAGGTCAGCAAAGCTCTGACCCGCGTGTGCGAGCAGCTCATTGAGCGTCTCGAGCTCGCCGCTCGCAGCAAAGACGCCAGCGAGGCTCGCGTACGCGGGCGGGAGGATCACAGGCACGTGCTGCGTCATGAGGTCCCACACGCGCTTTGCGTCCTGCGTGTTCTGCGACGGCGCGCGCTCGGCGTCGCGCGAGAGCGCATTGAAGACTGCGAGGTAGATCCCTGCTGCACGCGGCAGTGGCTTGCCGCTCGCGTACCGACTCGCAACGAACGTGTCAAAGAGGTCAATCGCGTCCTGCGTGCGTCCGAGACGGCCATGGGCGCGGATCGCGAGCGAGTACGTCGCGTCGCGGATCACGCTGTGGTCAAACGTCTTGTAGATGTAGTCAAAGACTGCGAGCGTGAGCTTGCTGTCGCTCGTCGTCGCGAGCTCTTGGAGCAACCTGGTGTACTTCATGAGCGCCGGCGCCGGCTCGTTCGCATCGACGATCTTCTTCCAGCACGCTAACGCGACGTTGTTCTTGCCTGTGCGGACGTACGCGACCATGATGCGGCCGTAGCAGAACACCGACGGGTGCATGCCGTGCGCGAGCATCTGGTCAAACAGCCGTCCCGCGTGCCAGTAGTCGCTGTTCTTGATCAGCGCGTCGATCGTCGCAGTGTAGATCGGTTCGTGGAGCACGAGGCCACGGTCATTGACAGTCGCAAACGTTTGGAGTGCCTGCGGCAGCGCGCCGTTCACGATCTGCGCGCGGATGAGCTGGTTGAACACGCTTTCGTCTGCCGTCAAGCGCGCTTTGTCCTCCATGAGCGTGAACAGGTTCACTGCCATGTCTGGCCGGCCGCCCATGCCAACAGCGCGAATCGTCGCGGCGTAGTGCGCAGTCGTGGCGCTCAAGCCGCACTTCTTCCAGAGGTTCTGAAGCACGCTCTTGGCGCTCGGTGCGTCGCGGAGCTGGCCGCACGCCTCCATTGTGGCGTAGAACGCTGCGTCCGAGAGCCCGACGCCTTTGCTCGTGACGTCAAGCGCGTGGTCGACAATGAGCTTCCACTCTTCGCGCGCGAGGTACGCTTGCACGATGTAGTCGACTGTCGCGCTCGTGGGCAAGATGTCGTCGACCTTCATGTTCTGGAGCAGTCCGGGGAGCACTTCGACTTTGCCCATGCGCGCGCACGCAGCGATCGCGCGCTCGTACATGTGCGGGTCGAGCGCATAGCCGTGCTTGTCGATGCGATCGAGGAGTTTGAGCGCTTGGCGCCAGTTGCCCGTCTCCCGGCAGCTCGCGAGCTCGTCCATGAATGTGCGGATCTCGTCGTTTGCTGCTGGTGAGAACGCAGCGCGCGATGTGTCACTGCTGCTGCTGCTCTGCCAGCGACGCTGCAGCAACGCCGCGTGCTTCTCGAGCTGCACACAGCTGAAGCGCGATGGCACGAGCGCGCTGCTGAGCGCAGTGCTCTTTGCAGCAGCGCTGCTGCTGCTGTTGGCGAGCACGAGCTGCTGGCTGCGGCGCGCCGGCTCGAGCAAGCGGCGTGCGCGGATCATTGTGGAGGTAGTGTGTGGTGACAGACGACGGCGTCGACAGGAAGCACAGAGCGCAGGAGCTCGCTCTCTCGCGTGCACGACCTCGACAGCTTCGACCTGGCGCAGAAGTGTGTCTGCTGCTGCTTGAACGGCTCGGCACCAGCCAGCCAGCAGCCAGCCAATGCTTGGATTGTGCTACAAACAGCAAATGTATCGCGTTTGGTGGATAATGCGAATGTATACATGGTTTTTGTATGCCAAATTAGTACTCAAGCCATTGCTTCTAGACTAAACCGGTCACCGGTTTGAACATTGGCTCTGTCAGGGTCACACACTCACGAAGCGCTTTAGGACCTCTACATCGCGAAGGATGCAGCGTCACTGTGGCACACGTATATCGAGAGGTCTATGCGCATTGCTCCACATGAAAGCAAGTCCGCAGACAGAGCCAAGAAAGATCGGTCGGCCACTCAAGCTCTCGGCGAACAAACAAGCGCATGGCGGTCATGTTTGGCAATAAGAGCGACGAGGACCTTGCTGCCGACGTCTCTTCGCTCGCTTTGGACGATTGGACGCGTGCTCCAAGAATCGCATCGCGCCGATCGCGAGTCAATTCTGTGCGTTCGAGACATGGAGCAAGTGATCGAAGACTGTGGATCTTGAGGCGCCGTCAAAGCGCGGCTTCCGAGCAGCGTTCCAGTACGATGGCTTGCGCTTGACGGCTCGCCGAGAGAAGACGAGATAGACTTGTCGTCCATGCGTTCATGTGTTAGCAGTGTCTGTGCATGTGTGAGCAGTAGCGAGTGTTCATGGAAGTGCTCATCTTCTTGTCAGGTGCTTGACGGCTTGGTGCGCATGCTCACGCGTGTCTTCTCGGCTCTTTGTCGGGCTTCTCGGCATGTGAGCGAGCACGATCAAACCAACCAGGTGCCAACAGCAGCAGCACTCGCTAGCTCTAGCGCTAGCGTCATGATGCGCTGCACTTACACACATGCAAGACTCGCTGGATCAAATGCTGTGAGCACCTCGTCAGGTCTTCCTTCATGTGACGATAGTTCCCTTGCAGCCACGCCTTGATCTTGTTGCTCGTCGACCCAGAGCCCAACACGAGTAGATCCACTCGAACTTGGTCCTAACACTAACGAAGCTCGAGCGCCACGATGCACCGAGTGCTGCGTCGGATGCTGTTGTGGCGCTGCCAATGAGGATGTAGCCGCGTTACGACATCCCCGTCTCGTCAAGGACCTTGGACGCTGGCGGTGTCGTCGCCTTCATTGCGTCGTGCTCCAACAGGCACGCGTCCTGGACCCCAAGTGATCATTCATATTGCCTGGTGATCTCGCTGATCCGTTTCAGCACTGGTTCCGAGTCGACGCGTTCCAGCCGGCGCGTCGTCGAGCAAGTCACTAGACGTACGTACGTACGCGTACTTTGGCGACATCTGCAGCCAGACGTGCGACACAGAGCCTGCCAATTGAGCGCGCGAGCAATGGGCAAGAAGAAAGCAGCGCTCAAGGCGTCTCTCGCATCGACAGACGAGAACAATGGCAACGGCGCCGCGCAGCTCTTGGTGCCAGGCTCGACGCTCGAAGACTACTTCCACAGCAAGAAGTTTGACCCGAAGCGCGACATGCCAGTGTCCAAGCACTTGCTCGTTGGTTCGCCGACAAACAACGCCATGGCAATGGAGCGCGAAGACGATGAGAGTGTTGCAGGAGCGGCCACTGCAGCAACTGCAGAGAGTTCAAGCAGCGTCCCAGAGGTGCTGCGTGCGAGCGAGAAGCAGCGCGACGACAGCAGCGAAGATGCAGCAGACGGCGGCGACAGCGGGCACACGGCAGGTCCAAGCGGCGCAAAAGCAAAGCCTTCTGCCATCACCACGCATGTCCACGCTCGCTCGGATACCAAAGACGCTGATGACGACGATGGCAATGGCGATGACGAGGAGGACGACGGTAGTGAGCGTAGCAACCACGACGAGTACGAAGACGACTACGAGTCTGAGTCGCCGAGTCCGGACACGAGCGTCGCGGGCATGACACTGAGCGAGTACCTCCAGGCAAAAGAGGCTGGTAACGCTCAGGACGACGATGCTGGTGACGATGCGAGTCACGGCGGAGCTGGCAAGCAGCACGGCGCTGGAGCCGCTGCAGCAAAGTCCAAGAAGCTCGAGTCGGCGGTCGCAGCACCAAAGAAGCCCATTGCTGCTGCTGCGTCTGGCGCAAAGAAAGCGAGTGCGCAGGTAGTGATCACTGGCATGTCGCTCGACCACTACCTCGGCGCATCGTCGTCAGTCGACAGCAACAGTCATGGCGCTGGTGGTGACAGTGGTGATCCGCTCGACAGTGACGCAGACAGCAAGTCACCGACACTGAAGCGCAAGAAGAGCAAAGCGGGAAAGACCACTGGCGCCAAGGCGCTGCTCACTGCGATGCCCAAGCACACAGCTAGCAGTGCGAGTCCAGCGCACACCGACGAGTACGTGACGCCGTTCCAGAAACGGCAGACAAAGAAGCTCAAAGCCAAGCTCAAGCAGCAGCAGCAACAGCAGTCTAGTAGTGTCAACGGCAGCGTCTCCAAGTCCATTCTCCTTGCTGAACCTGGCGCACTGTCGCTCCAGACAAAGTCCATTGCGCTCAGCAGTGCGATCGTCTCGTCCTCGTCCTCGTCTTCTCTCGTCAAGGACAAGGACCGAAGGCGGTCCTATCAGCAGCAGCAGTCGAGCGCCCACTCGAGTCACCAAGCAGCGCAGCACCCGCTGCCCAAGCTCGTTGCGTCGTCATCGTCGTCGTCGTCTGCCCACGGTCTCGTGAGCCACAAAGACCAGCATCTTCAGCACCATCATGACGCAGACGACAGCAGTGGCAGCGGCGACGCCGACGACGAGAGCGAGAAGCTCCCGCCGCTCCCGCACTACTGAGACGCCGCCAGTGGCGATGGTTAATGGTCACTGTCTGATGTTCTCGTGCTAGTAGTGTCCTCTGCCGTAGAGCTTCCGAGTCAAGGAGCCGACCTACCATTTGAAATCGCCATCTCTAGGACTCTCGCTATCGCTCTCTCTCTCTCTAGTCAAGTGGCGTTGGCTCAAACGGACCCTTGGCTCGAAAGTACGCGCGCGCAGCATCAGCCTTGGCGCGCGAGATGTTGTACGCTGGGTGCGTCGCAACGAGCAAGTTCGTGGCGTCGCCAAACACAATTGGCGCAGTTGTCCCTGCGCCGTGCTGAGCGACCGACAAGCCGCTCAAGCAGTAGCACGAGTGGTAGTGGTCGCGCGGCTTGCCAGGCTTGTCGCGCAAGCCGCCTTCGATCTGCTGGCCGCAGAGGAGGATGTACCGCTGGAGCTGTGCGCGGTGGCACTGGTACGCGCGCTCGCTAAACTGCGTCTCGAGGACGTCGACCAAGAGCGCAGGCAGAGCGCCTTGCCAGAAGCTGTAGCACCCGTCCACGAGCTTGTTCGTCCGGCCTTGGTAACCGCCTTCAAACGGCATCTGCCGGTTCGCGAGCCACTGCACGAACGCTGGGAGGTCGTGCATGCGATCGACGCTGTCGAGGAGCCACAGCGTCGCGACTGCGCAGTACGCGTACCCACCATGCGCTTCGTTCCCAGGCTCGCCGCCAAAGCCGCCTTCGTACGTCTGACACGCCGTGACGTACTCGACCACGCCGCGCATGAGCTCGTCTGTGAGGATGCCGTAGAGACTCGCGATCGAGATGACGCAGTACGTCACGCGGACGTCCACTTCGCTACAGGAGCAAGCAAGAAGGCGTGAATCTAGTGCGTCGCTATGGTGTACGACAGATGGATAGATGGATAGATGGAGACACCAGCGCGTACCCGCCGTCATGTGCTGCGAACGCGCCAGACGCGTGCTTGCGCTTCATGAAGAAGCGGTAGAGCGCTTGGCGATCGACCGTCTCGAGCGCTTCTTGCGTCCCAATGAGCGCGAGCGTGAGGCACGACGCGTAGTTCGTCGCCGTGTGGCCGAGCTGCGCGGGTCCGCCGCCAAAGCCACCGTCGCAGTGCCAAAAGTGCTTGATCGTTGCTATAGGGACAAGCAACGAGTAGCAAGCGGCGACCGAGTCATAGATACAGGAGCGTATGTGAGTGTGAGAGTGTGGATGAGGGCAGACGCGTGTGTCTCGAGACAGGAGAGAACGAGCAAGCGGGTGTGCGCGTACAGATCGTGCGGTCGAGGTACTCGACTGGGAGCGCATCGAGCAGCTCGAGCGCGTGCAGGATCCAGTACGCGATCCACGGACGGCTGCAGTTCATAGTCATACCCAAGCGAGCAAGAGAGCAAGCAATGGGTCATGAGGTGCTGCGAGTGCCAGCACGTGCAGGATGGAGACTGTGGATGTGGGTGACGCACCTTGCGTCGAGAGCGACAAAGCCCGACGACAGGTGCAAGAGTCCGCGCTTGAGGTAGTCGACGTGCTTCTCGCGCATGAGCTTGGGCTGTCAGTGCATTTGAGTTGGCAGCAGTACATGTGGAGTAAGCGAGGCAGATCGTCGTCGTGATCAGTACCACCAGCAGCAGCAAGAGGAGACGAACACCACACAGAACGCATCACACTGACCTCGAGTGCAGCGTTCGTAAAGCCCGACTGCTGCAGCTGGAGCTGCTGGTCCTCGGGCAGCTCCTCGAGCGGGAAGAAGAACATGCCGCAGCTCTGCTCGCACTCGAACTGGTCGAGGTACGTCCTCGTGGCGACGCCGTCGCTC
>JAASFN010000430.1:0-20671 GCA_023333795.1 Globisporangium rhizosaccharum | reverse complement strand
GAAACCGCCACAACACACGAATTGCGAAAGCAACGACCGACGCAAAGTGAGTGGCGAGAGGAGACTGCGCGCGCGTGCTTCGACGAGCAAGCAGCAAGTAGCAAGTAGCAAGCGAGAGAGAGAGAGAGAGAGAGAGAGAGAGATGACGATGGCCATCGCAAGCGGCATGCTGCGTCGGCGCGCTGCTGCGTCCTCGACGCGGATGCTGCAAGGACGGTTGGCGTCGGCGTCGCCACTGCTGCGCCACGCTGCTCGTGCGGCGTCGACCGCGTCCGACGTGATTCGCGACTCGAAGCTCGCGGTCGAGGACGAGAAGTGGATCAAGCTCATGCACAAGACGAGTCAGCTCGAGTCGAAGGTACTGCTGCCGCTGAACGAGCGCATCCTCGGACCGTTGGACCGCAAGCACAAGGAGGAGAAGCTCCCGTCGCTGCCGTTTGTGTTCTTGCTTGGGAACCACTCGTCTGGCAAGTCGACGTTCATCAACTACTTGCTTCAGCGCGAGGTCCAGAGCACAGGCGTTGCGCCAACGGACGACGGCTTCACGATCATTGCGCCTGGGAGCGAAGACATTGACCAGGACGGTCCTGCGCTCGTGGGCGACCCGGACCTCGGGTTCTCTGGCTTGCGCAGCTACGGCCCTGCGCTCGTGCAGCGCACGCAGCTCAAGGTGCGCAAAGGCATCAATGCGAACTTTATGCTCGTTGACAGTCCCGGTATGATCGATAGTCCCAAGAGCGTGCACGCGAACAGCTACTACAGCGTGCCGCCGTCACTCCGGAGCGCGTCGAGCTCGCCGTCGTCGCTCACGTATCGTGGCAACGGCGACAGCTCGGATCGCGGGTATGAGTTCCCTGAAGTCGTGCGCTGGTACGCCGAGCGTGCAGATGTGATCTTGCTGTTCTTTGACCCAGACAAGCCAGGAACGACTGGTGAGACGCTCTCGATCCTCACGAGCTCGCTCGTGGGCATGGACCACAAGCTCCACATCGTGCTCAACAAGGTGGACCAGTTCCGCAAGATCCACGACTTTGCGCGCGCGTACGGCTCGCTCTGCTGGAACCTCTCGAAGGTCATTCCGCTCAAGGACCTCCCGCGCATCTACACCATGTGCGTGCCCGTGAAGCAGAACGACAAAGGGCAGCTCCAGACCGAGAGCGGCCTCGGTGCGTCGCTCCGCGACCTCGACGCCATGCGCGAAGAAGTCGTGAGCGAAGTCGTGCGCGCGCCGGAGCGCCGCGTCGACAACCTCATTACGAACTTGTACGACTCGTCGCGCATGCTCCAGATGCACGCGCGCATTTTTGAAGACTTGCGCGCACGCTACAGCAGCGAGAAGTGGCGTCGCGCTGTTCTTGTTGCGTCTGCGCTCATCGGTGGCAGCGGCCTCGCAGCCTCGGCGCTCGTGAGCGGCGCGCCAGTCGAGTTTGCTGCTGGCGTCGCTGTTCTCTCAGTGCTCGCGTCCGGCGCATTGCTCTGGAACAACGCGTCCGTGCTGAGCCAGCTCGAGCGCGACTTGCTGAGCGAAGACGCGCTGAGCGACCAGTTCCGCCGTTTGTACGGCCGGCAGCTCGCAGAAGGCGACGAGTACGTGCTCGCGCTCTGGAAGCGCGTCTTGCCAGCGATCCAGGTCTCGGTGCACACGCTCGGCTTCCGCGCACTGCCAAAGCTCAAGGCATCTGAGCTGGACGCGATCGAGACGATCATCAAGAAGGAAGTGCCGGAGCTGCGTCGCCAGTGCGCGCCGTCGGACACGAGTCTGGCGCACCAGGTCGCCAAGATGTTTCGCGCGTAGAGAGTGAGTGAAAGCGAGAGACGGAGCGAGTGAGAGAGCAGCGTAGAGAGAGAGCAAAGAAGCTCTGACAAGACTATTAGACCACCAGCAGAGTGGCGACGTGGTTGAGACTGTTGTGTGTTGTTCTACTATGAAAGGTAAGGACGGACAGGACGTTGGCCGTAAAGAGGCAGACACCAGTCCTCCTCACTCTGTTCGTCTGTACGCAACGACGTTCAGTCGTCGTCGCCGAACGAGATTTTCTTGCCGCTGAACGCAGTGAGCGACGCCTTCGCCTTCTCCTTGAGCGCCTGCTTGGCGATCCACGACGGGTGCGACGCCTCGACTGTCGGCGCACGGTGGCTCGTGCTGCTGCGCGGCGCGATAGCAGCTGGTGCTCCGCGCTCGCGGCTACTAGCGCCACTTCCTCCTCCTCGTCGTTGCGCCTCCGGTTTGCTGCTTGCGCCTCTGCTCTTTGCGCGCTTGCCGTCTGCCGCCTCTGGCGTCTTCTTCTTCTTTGGCCGCTCCGACGGTCCGTACTTGCTCACGCTCTCGTCCTTGCGCGGTGCGTACGGCCGGAAGATGCCGTTCTCACGGTCCTGCTTGCGCTTCGCGGCCTCCTCCATGCGAATCGCCTTCTGCCGACGCGCAGTCTGCCCCATGCGGTTCTTCTTCTTCTTCGTCTCGCCGAGGAACTCGGCAATGTCGTCCTCTGCGCCAGCCATGTGGCCCGACGCCATGCCGATCGCACCGTCGTCATCGTCAAACGCACCGCCGCGACCCGAGAGCGAGCCGAGGAAGAGCGACGTCGGTGCTGCAGCACTGCGGCCGCCGATCAGCACTTCGTTTCGGTCGCGCTTGAGCGCCTTCTTCTCCTGTCGCCGGAGCTTCTTCTCGAGTTCACGCTCGTCTTTCTCGAGACTAGTGAAGATCGCGAGCGAGAGAGAGCACGAGCCAGTAGCAGAGTGAGTGAGTATGAGCACAAGGACACCAAGCGCACGAGACCAAGAGACCGAGACAGAGTAGGACGTACACTTTCTCGATTGCTTCGAGCAGCGGCTTCATCTGCTTGTGCGCGAGGATGCGGTCGATGAGCATCGTCTGGAGCTGCTTGTCTGCATTTGGCTTGTGTGGAGCGACGACTGGCGCCGCTGCTGCTGCTGCTGCTGCTGGCTGTTCTGGGTGGTGTTCACTGTTCGCTTCGATCTCCATCGGCTCTGACTTGGCTGCTGCAGATGAATTGCCGTCTTCGCCATCGCTCTCACTCTCGCTATCGCTCTCGGAGCCAGAGGCGTCGCGGTCAGGAGCACCAGTCGCCTTGCGCGCGTTCTCGTACTCCTCCGAGTCGAAGCCGTCGTCATTCTCTTCGTCATCACTGCCGCTTGCATCCGCCAGCTGTCGTCCGTAGCGTCCGTCGCCATCGTCATCGTCGTCACTGTCAGAGAACTCGCCCGACTGCTGCTGTTGCTGTTGCAACTGCTGCTGCTGCCGCGCTTGCTCACGCTTCTTCGCGAGTCCAGTCGTCTCCATTGCGCGCGCGACGACGGCCTTGAGGTCGAGCGCCTTGAACACTGCGAGCTCTTTCTCGAGCTTGCTCACTGTCCCGCTCAGTTTCTTCACTTGCTTGCTCTTCTTGTCCGCCGCAGCATCGTCGCCACTCGCGAGCTTCTCGAGCTCGCGCTGCGCCGTTTCGAGCTGCGAGCGCGACTGCTTGAGCTGCTGCACGACCTTGCGCACCTGGAACGCGCGCACTTTCTTCGCCTCGCGCTGCAGCAACACGCCGCTCTTGTGTGCAAACTTGTCTTGCTCTGTGCGTGCGGCTGCTGCTGCGCCGCCGCGCTTGCGCTTGCCGCCTACATGCGTGACCATGGTTGCCGCGACGCTCGTCGTCAAGTGCAAATGACTGGCCAAAGCTCTCAGTCAAAACTGTGTGTTGAAAATCAACGTAAAACACTAAATTTCAGTTCATGTATCTTGAATTTTGGATATTCGTTTGGCTATAAATGGCTACACTCAAACCGGAGCTTGACCGGAGACTGTTGAGCCATTGCACTGGAGTGCGAGCAGAGCGGACAGACCCTCCAGTGCTCACACAGAGCATGCCGCAGTGAGGTCCCAGTTCGAGCAGAATCTGGTGAATGCGAGGTACCCAACACTTCAAAGATAGATAGCTCGCTCGCTTGCTGCTCGAGATAGGGGCGCAGCACTCATCGGACGTCCTGATACACATCTAGCAAGGTCAGCAACACGTAGGTGCGTGTGCAAGTATCCTCGCGCTCGAAGCGACAGCATCGGGTCAACGGCGCAGCAAGCAAGTACGTCAACGTGAGTGACTCTCACGCTCGCTCTCGGCATGGCGACTCGAAGTACGCCACCGATGGCAGGACAGCGCGCGAGCAGCGGTGGGAACGCATCGCTCCGGTCGAGTGCGAACCGCATGGTGGGACAAGACATCGCTGGCGTGACGAAAGTCCTTGACGCGTCTGAGATCGCAAAGATCAAGGTAGTGTACGTTGCAATGAGTGATGTGACCTCACGCTATGAGCTAGAATCTTGACCTATCTGACGCACGCGATCACTTCTGCTGTCTACGCAGAGTCGAGCCGTGATCCTGACCGACGACGACCTGAAGCACCTGAAGCAGGATCACGAGCAGCAGCTCTCGGCGACGAGGCACGAATCTGAAGAGCGCAAGCGCAAGATGATGGATAAAGAGCTCGCTGTACGTGCGCGACGCGAGCAGTCCGCGCTCGAGATGGAGATCGAAGCCGAGAAGAAGGCACTCCTCACGGGCGAAGAGGTGCTGCGAAACCAGCACTTGACGTCCATCCGACGCATCAACTCGCTCGCGCTCCAGGCGACAGGTTACCAGCTCTGTAACGAGCTCCAGGAACACAAGAAAGCGCGCGCGCAGATGGAGGCGCGGTACGAGCGCGTGCACGATAGCATCATGGAGCGCGAGCGCGTGACCGAGCTCCAAGTGCGCAAAGAGCGCGAAGCCGAGGCACAGCAGAAGCGCGTCGAAGCGCGACAGATGCTCGAGCAGCAGATTGGCGAGCGGCAAAAGAAGGCGATCTGGGAAGAGGAAGCAAAGGCGATCGAGGCGCAGAAGATCCTCAAGACGTACAAGCAGTACGAGGCGGAAGAGACGCGGAAACTTGAGCAGCAGCACGCACGTCGACAAGTCATGATGCAGGACATTGCGCACACGAACGAGCGCATCAAGCAGATGAAAGAGGACGCAGTAGCTCGCGAGCGGCAGGAAGAGATGGCAGTCGCCGCCTACTTGCGCAAGAAAGCGATGGACGAAGACGCAAAGGCCCAGGAAGCGCAGCGGCTGCGCAAGTCCAAGGAACTGCGAATCGCGAAGCTCCGTGCGCAGCAGGAGAAAGCGCAGGACAAGCAAGCAATGCAGGACGCATTCAAAGCCAAGCAAGCGAGTGAAGCGGCCGAAAAGAGCATGCGTGCAAAGGAAGCGCGCGAGCGCGAGACCAAAGCAGCGCTTGCGCAGACGATTGTGCGCGACCGGCAGCGGCAGGAGGCGTTCCACGCTGCGCAGAAGCAGCAGCAGCGCCAAGCCGATCTGTGCATGGACGCGCTCGCACAGGCGCACGTCGAGCAAGAGTTCCAGCACGAGCGTGCAGCACTGCGAGCGGCGAAAGAGCGCGAGCAACAGCATGGTCAGGAGCTCTGTGCGCAGATCGCGAGCAACGCGGCGCGACGTACGAAAGCCAAGCTCTTTGAGCACGACGACGCGAAAGTGGGAAAGAAGAAGGCGGCGCGCGAGTGCATCTTGGCGGAGAAGGTGCGACTGGACACGCTGCGTCGGCTGCAGCGGCAGGGCGTGCCAGAGGAGTACTTGCGCGAGCTCAAGGACATGCAGATCACCGAGTCGAACGCTTGAGCGACACTCGAGTGTAGCTGTTGACCACTTGCGACGCTCGGCACAGCTTTGTATTCAAAGTATACAAACCACAACATGGTTTCGAAAGCATTTTGGACGATATGTGTGCACCACACTGTGCCACACCACGTCGTTTGGACTGAACGTGGGACTGATGTGTTTGTCCATTCAGAAAGTTCCTCTGGTGAGCAGCGCTGCACGACGCACCACTCGCGCCGCTTGATCGAGTAAGAACCCGATCGTCGCTGTCCTGACGCTGCGCTGGTATCGCTGACGCCGTCATCCTTTCGTGCCTCGCATTCACGACCGTGCTGTGCGTGCTGCTACGCGTCCGCGAGCCAGAACGCCAAGCGCCTCGACGCATTCACACACACCAACACACACAGACGCTAGAAGCAGCATGGAGCTGAAGGAGCTGCTCGCGAAACTTGCGCGCCGCGAGCACTTGAGCGACGCCGAAGCGACGTTCGCAATCGAGCTCATCGCGTCCGAAGCGTCGGCAGAGAACCCAGTTGGCGTCGGCGTGCTCCTCGCGCTGCTCGCTGCGAAGGGTGAGACTGCTGCCGAAGTTGCAGCGTTCGCCAAGCACATGCGCGCGCAGTCAGTCCCTGTGAAGGTCAAGGTACGAGACGAGAGCGACAGCGCTTGTCGACTCACTGTGTGATGCATGTGCCTATCGACGATGCTGTCGACACATCCTCACAAAGCGCACGTGTGAACTGTCTGGACGTGCAGTCGGAGCGCCCGACACTCGACATTGTCGGCACTGGCGGCGATGGCGCAAACACAGTGAACCTCTCAACAGCAGCGGCAGTGCTCGCTGCTGCGTGCGGCGCACTGGTCGCCAAGCACGGCAACCGCTCGGTGTCGAGCAGGTACGCGCACGCGTTTTGCACTGTGTCTACGCTCGTACGAATGCGACGCCACTCACTCACTCACTCACCACCTCCTCTCTCTCTCTCTATCGACTGTCTCTAGATCTGGCTCAGCCGATGTGCTCGAAGAGCTCGGTGTCCCAATGCTCCAGCCCCATGCGATCGCGCCGTGCATCCAGGACGCGAACATTGCGTTCATGTACGCGCCGCACTTTCACCCAGCGATGCGCTTCGTGTCGCCGATCCGCAAAGCCATTGGCATCCGCAGCGTGTTCAATGTGCTCGGACCGCTGCTCAACCCCGCTGGCTGCAAGCGCATTGTCATTGGCGTGTACACGCCTGCACTGCTCGACGTCTTTGGCGAAGTCTTTGTGGCGCTCGGCATTGAGCACGGCCTCGTGGTGCACTGCGCTGGGCTCGACGAGCTCAACTCGATCGGCGTCGCGGACGTCGTCGAAGTGAAGCTCGGCACGCCGCTGCGGCGCTTCCAGCTCGCACCAGAGGCGATTGGCATTCCGCGGAGCTCGCTCGAAGACCTCAAAGGCGGCGACGCAACGGAGAACGCAGCGATCCTGCGCGCTGTGTTTGCCGGTGGCGCTGCGAGTGACAACGCGATTGGCAACACGATTGCGTACAACGCTGGCGCTGGACTGTACGTCTACGGACTCGTAGATAGCATCAAGAGCGGGTACGAGCTCGCGCGCGCAAAGCTCGCATCGGGCGACGTGCTCGCGACGCTCGACAAGTGGGCAGCGACTGCGCAGCGGTTGGATCGATCATCGTCGTAATGAGGCAATGGACACACGCAATGCAATGACGTTGCTGACACTGCGCACTCACTGACTACAGACTCGGTCGAGTCGTTCGACCTACTTGCTTGGACTTGCGCACTCGCATGCGTTGCATCACTGACTCACGCACGCACTCCCACTACGTGAGCTTCTCGCTCGCGCTGCTTGCACTGACAGCGCTGCGCAAGTGCACTCAGCTAAATGCTGTTGCGACTTTCATTACGCAAAGGAGGAGGAGAAGGCAGAGGCTGTGCTCGCTGCTGCTTGCGCTGCTCTGCGCTCGCCAAACTGTCACTGCGGATGTTGAGATGCCGCGAGCTCTGAGCACTGAGCTGGCGTCGCTCGGCGAGTACCCGAGCGTCAGTATCAAGTGCTCTGCTGCGAGCAACGCACCGAATGTGGTCTCTTGCTCTGTCAACACCATGACATGATGTGCTTGTGTGTCGAAGTGTGGGAGGGAAGTCATCGAGACGAAAGGTCGCAGTGGCTATGAATAAACCACAAGGCGCTATACATAGCACTACGACCACCATCACGACCATCACGACCATCATGAGCATGGCAGTCGTGCAAGCTGGAGCAGCAGCGCGCAAGTGACAGCGACCTGGACGACAGCAGCACGACGTGCATCTGCATCTGCACGCAAGCGAGCGCACGAATGGATAGCAATGACGTCGCGCAGCGCGCGTATGCGCGCGCACTGGTGCAGACGTACTATCGCATGCTCACAGTCGGCTGCGGTGCTGCAGCGTGTATGAATGTGCACTGTCGAGCGAGCTCCAGCGCAACAGCAGCAGATGTAGCGATCCAGAGCGTGTACCTCGCAACGCAAGCGCCGACCCCGCTCTGCATTCCACTCTGCAGCAGCAGCGACGACGATGCGATAGAAATGCTCGACAAGCAGAGCGAACGTCCAGAGACCGACGACGATGATGGCGATGGTGACAACGCCAACAACAACGATGAACGCACGCATGCTGACGCCACGGAACCGAGTGTATCGTCCGCGCTGAGCTCAACGCCACGCAGACGGCTCTCGAACGCAGTTGAGCTCGACCTCACGCTTGGCGCAACAACAACCAGCGACGACGACGATAGCGATTGTCGCACAAGTGGCACAGGTCCACGACGACTGCTCAGCGCCAGGAAGCTCAGTCTCCCCAAGCAGAAGCTCCTTGACGCCATCACCAAGAGCTTTCTACCAAATCGCATGATTGAGCTCGAGCGGCGCCGAGGCGCGGAGCGATAGAGAGCTAGTGACACAGAGAGAGCTGCATACGATCTGCTTCTCCATGCGAGTGCATGCCAAGCGACTTCACACACTGAGTGCACTAAAGACCTAAATGCACTGAGAGTGGATGGATTGGTGAATAGATGCGAGCATACGCAGTCAATGCAGCGAGGTCTGTAGTCTACAACAGGGTGGCGGTGACGTGAGCAGGCGTCGGTGTCTAGATGCCCTGCACTGGCATCTCGGCGACGTCTGGCATGTCTTGCACTGGTGGAGCTGCTGCTGCGCCATCGCCGCCGTTTAGAGGCTGCGGGTGCCACGCGGGCACGAGCGACAGGAGAAAGCCGACGACAAAGTACTTGATGTCCTGCACGAAGCCGCCGCGGTCGGACGAAATGCGGAGCACGCGCGCGAGGTCGAGACGTGCGAGTCCAGCTGCAGCGCCGCCGTTTGCACGAGCGTTTGGATCAGCAGCTGCTGCTTGTGCATTGTTGTTGTTGACGGCGCCATTCGCATCTGCAGCAGGTGCGACTGGCGTGTAGTGGCGCTTGTACACTTCGTAGATCTTTGCGAGGATCCCGGTGATGTGGCTGTGAAGAAAACCACAAGAACCACACGTGTCAGTCACTCACAGAAAAACTGCAGTCACGAACAACCACACCACAGCCCGCATCACACTCAACCCAACGTACAGGTACGACAGGAACGACAGCAATGCGAGCATGAGCACACGGTCGTTCGGTGTGTCTTGACCGATGATGAAGAGCATGAACGCCATCTTCATCGCAAGACGCAGGTCAAACAGCGGCAGGATCTCGCGCGCAATCTGCACTGGGAGTGCGTTTGGACGCGGCGCAGCATCGGCAGGCGGCGCAGCAGCGACAGGAACAGGAACAGGTTGGAACGCAGCGCCAGGGACAGCAGCTGCTGCTGCATGAGCTCCGTGAGCCATGTGTGGCGCAGGTGCGTGCATGCCCATGCCAAAGTAGTGGCCATAGTGCGCATACTGCTGCGCATACACGTGCGGCGGCGGCTGCTGAGGCGCTATGGCTGGTTGCCCAGTCGCCACTGTTGCGTGGACCTGAGCGTGTCGCTGGAGGTACTTCAGGTACTGGATCTGCATCAGAATGAGCGCTTGCTGGTGCATGAGCATGCCTTGCGTCAGCAGCTGCTCGTGCGCGTGCGACGGCAGACCCGGTGCTGCTGCGGTTGTACCAGACGGCGCAGTCGCAGGACGACTCGGCGCTGGGAAGTGCCCAAACGCTGGGAACGAGAACGGAGCAGGAGCTGCTGAGGCTGCTGGTACTGGTGCTACTGGCGACTGCTGCACCTGCGACGTGTGGTTCATGTGGAGCGCTGACGGCGTCGCCACTGGCGCCGCAGGCGATGGACGAGGCGAGTCCATTGCTGCGTGGTCTGCACTGACTGCATTAGCTGAGACGCGACTGAGCGTTGGCGTTGTGCGTGTAGCTGCTGGCGCTGGCGTAGCCGACGGAGAGGTCATCGTTGTAGAAGCAGGAGGAGCTGCAGTCGTGTCAGTCGACAGACTCGCAGTCGCTGCTGCTGGTGGCGTGTTTGGTCGACTGCGTGGCGGCACGGACGTCACGAGCAAGTGGAACACGACAGCAGTGGCTTCTTCCGCGCACTCTTCGCTCTGCACTTGGTTCTACAGCAGCGCGTACGAGCAGATCCACATACGTACATCCGCATACAACGACACGTCAGCGGTTGTACGAGCCGACGGATATTGACATAGATATGCAGAACGTACGACGTTGAGAATCGTCTGGAGCGGCTCGCTGTCGGCGCAGATCTTGCCGCCAAAGATGAGCTTCTGGTGCGCAGGCAGCGGACGCCCAGGGAACTGCGCGTGCACGAGCTGCTTGAGGTGCTGCACGAGCGCCGTCTCATCGACGATGAACTGCTGCTGCTCTGCTGGCGCGTAGACGTTCTTGACGACGATCTTGACTTCGCGCGCCATGGTTCGCGCGCGTGTGTGTCGGCCGCTGCTGAGTGAGATGTGGTGTCGATGAGCTCCACGTGTGCAGCTCTTGTGTGTGTTCTCGTGATGATTGTGAATAAGTGTTCAATCGAAGCGGTTTGTGCTGTTTGTGCTAATTAAAGTACGATTCGTATTTAAAGTACTGCATTCACCACATGATTTTTCGACATAATCGTTTAAGATAATAATAACGTAGATTCCTAATTATATATACTCAAAATGCAAAATGCATGATTGCCGGATGTTTAGCGTCAAACAAAGTGCTTGACGATAGTATGGCCAGCCCACATCATGAATTTTGTCAAGACCAAATTATGTACTACTCCGTTTCACAATATGAGTAACATATCTCAAATCCCGCGCGCGATTGGTGGAAACTTTGAACCGAAGGCTGTGATTGGTGCAAGCAAATGCTGCTCGTGATGCGCGTTGGATTGGTGTGCCGATCGCCACGAGCCACCCATTCTTTGCCGATCTACGGCGCTTTGAGTGCTTAGAATAGTCTCCATTGTTCGACCTGCATTTGCCACATTCGGCATTTCGCCCCTCCCAGCCAATATGACCAAGACCACGCGCACTTCCCGCACGAAAAGGCTCAGCGACGATCAGCGCCACATCATTCTGTCGGCGTTGCTCGCACAAGCATCGAACGGCAAGCTGCACCACGGCGCGATCGACGCGGTAGCCAACGAACATGTAGTGTGTGCGCAGACGGTCGAACGTGTGTGGTGCCGAGCGCAGCAGAACTACGCACGGAGCGGTTCCTACGCATCACCATCGCACATGAAAAACGCTGGTCGCAAGGCAACATCCACTGCCACCTCAACGGCTGCTCTCGAGCGGCTACACGAAGTCGATCCACAGCAACGCGCCGCCATCCGAGCTGCGGCCGCATCATGTAGCCTCCCCGACGACAATCTTCCGAGCTTTGCGTGACGGCACGCTTCGCACGGGCAACACAAGAGCCAGCCAAGCCGTCTCGCACCGACAACAAACAGCAACGTCTCCATCATTGCGCAGCACACATCGACAAACACACGCTCCTCTCCGATGACATGCTCAGTGTCATTCATGTCGATGAAAAGCTGTTTTACGCTTCGACTGTGCGCAAGCGTGCGGTGCTGCTCCCAAGCGAACCATGCCGACACATAGACTCCGAAGCAAGAGGCACATCTGCAAAGTCGTGATCTTTGCGGCAGTCGCTCGTCCTCGCTGGGTCTCGCGCAGCACCTTCTTCAACGGCAAACTCGGATTGTGGGTGTTTGTCACGCGCGAACCAGCTCAGCGCAGCAGCCGGCATCGCCCTGCCGGCGCTCTTGTGACGAAGGAAGTGAGCGTGACTAAGGAGACCTGCCGATGCATGCTTGTGACCCACCTCCTGCCCGCCATAAAGACAAGTGGCCCTCATCCGCGTCAACTCGCACCATCGTCCAGCAGGACAACGCATCTCCGCACGTCTCACCCGACGCCGCCGAGCTGCGCGTTGCGATCGCCGAGAGCGGTCTTGGCATCGTGCTGCGCTACCAACAGCCCTGACCTGAATGTGCTTGACCTTGACATATTCAACGCACTGCAGGCGAGGCAGCAGCGCGAGCGGGCGAGCACAATCGACGATCTTATCGCGGGCGTCGCGAAGGCGTACGACGAGCTGCCGTTTGCCACCATCAACGCTGCCTTCCTCTCCATCCAATGCGTTATGGATGCGCGCATCGATCGCGGCGGAGATAACGACTTCAAAGTGCAGCACATGAGCAAGGCCAAGCTCGAGCGGGAGGGAAGACTTCCCATGAGCATCCTGTGCAGCAGTGAGAGTGCCTCATTCTTGCGCGCAAGGAGCCAGTTGACAAATCAGTCGCATTGTGAAGTCGTGAAAAATGAGACTCATATTTTGAAACAAGCTAAAGAGTTGCATGTGACCCATATTATGAAACGAAGTAGTATTATTTATATTATCCATTTTTGTTGGATAAGTTTCATAGCAAAATTGCAGTGAGCTTGGATGCGGATTACTGGTGACCGCTACTTGCGGCAGACGACAGAGCGTCGTCTAGCTACAAGTAGCGACACTTGCGTTTCTTGCAGCCTTGCCCAGTTTCTCTTTGACCTCTTTCATCGCCTTCCAGTGCTTGTCCCGCTTGCTCTTGTCTTGCTTACGTCGAGCTCCCTGGCAGCGGGCGAGCGCTCAGTTCAAAGACTCTTGCGACCGACGCTATGGAGCAGTCGTGCTCGAGCACCAACAGTGCTGCCCGATCACTCATTGCTTCCTGCACATCGTGGTGCTGACGTGGAGGAGGAGGAGGTGGGGTTGCCTGGGTTGGTTGTGTTTGTGCTGCCGTGCTGCGTGAGCTGCGCACAGAGCTTTGTATCGCTTCCCGAACTTTTCGTAGAGGTTAGGCTTCGAGACGCCACGCACGTTGCCGCCGAGCACTTCGCTTGCATCCGATGGCGAGTAGCCAAGCTGTAGGATGAGGTGCTCGGCGACGAGCAGTGCTCCTTGTTGAGAGTTCATTCAGTGCGATTAGAATCGATTGACTTGCATTGACTATGTTGACCATAAAATGAAAGATAGCAAACGCAAATGATTAGAACGAAGACACTTGCGTACACTACGAAGACCAGAAAGTCAAATTAGGAGTTGGCTAGTGATAAAAGTGCGGGGTTCAATTTTTCGCCCGCTTTGACTTCTTCAATGTCTGCAAGTGACGGTTTTGCATCGAAAAACGACACCTCATTTGAATACACTATGTGTACGTAGCGGAAAACTTGAACGAGTTTGAAGGGGTTTCGGACATGCTCCGAATCATTCGTTGCTCGGACAAGTTCCTGAATGGTTTTAGATAGTGAAAAAATAAGTAAATACTCATTTTCGAAAGGGTATGCAACGAAAATATTCTGAGCCAATTTTCATAAATTCGGGATTTTTCTGCATTTGTCCAAAGACATTTTTGTTAATTGGGCTTTATAACTTAAAACAATATGAACAATATTATTGGTGTGTTCCTTATTCAAAACCTGATAGTGATATAAACATGGTTTGTTGACAATATATTGCGCATCCTAACTTGCATGTGAGCACGAGCACAGTTGTCGACGGTAGCACCAAGTCGCTCTGCTTACGACACGACACTCGATTCGGTACGAAGTGCGAGGTCTTGTCAGCAAGCTTGATGGTGCTGTTTGGTCCTTGGTTGCTCTTGTTCACACTCAGAACACTGCAGATGGTATAGCGTATAACAAGTGAATGAATGAATGGCTGATCGATCACTTCGAATGGACTGACAGCAAGCGACGAACTGTACTCGCTGCTGCTACACTAACGACTCCTTGGCTACCGGCTCTCGCAGATGCCAACACATATGCAACATGCGACGCAAAACTCGCTCGTTCTACTTGCCGAGCAAGTACGCCTTGAGCTTTGCGTCGCGCAGGACACTACGGAGCGACCAGCCGTTCAAGCCGTTCTCGTCGCCCGTGCTCTTCCAGCTCCAGAACGTCCAGCCACCGTCGGCTTGGTTCAGCACCTTGGCTTGCGCTTCGGCGAACTCGTAGAACTGCTGCTTGGTGTTCCCAAACTTGCCGGCAGTCGCGAAGCTCCACTCGCCAAAGAACAGTCGGTTGTGGTTCCCACGTGCGTTCCACGTCGTCACTTTGCGCTGGAACTCTTGCTTCACCGAGACGTTGATGAGGTCGCTCTCGGACGTCTGCTCGTAGCCCCAGACAAAGTACGGGTGCCACTCGACCCAGACGTTCTTGTACGCTGGCACCTGCATGAAGCCGACCATCGTGTCTGGGTCTTGCTTGTATAGCAGCGGCGCAACGCTCAGGACGCAGTCGTTGCCGGCTCCACGGATGGCTTTGTACGCGTCCTGGTAGTACCGGTACAGCACGTCCTCTTTCGTCGTCAGCGTTGGCTCGTTGAGCAAGCCGATGCCCAGGAACGCATCCTCGGACTTGTACCGCGCGGCGAGGAAGCTCGCGACTGCGATCGTGTTGTCGACGTTCTCGCTGTAGTCGCTCCAGTACGACTTGCCCTTGACCGACGGTGACGAGTGGTCCGCGCCGTTCTGCGAGCCCTTGGCGCCGTGGATGCTAATGAGCACAGCGACGTTGTGCTTCTTGGCCCAGTTCTTGATGAGCAAGTCGAGGTACTTGATCGAGTTCTTGGTGTACACGTTCCACTCCTTCTGGTTCCCCGGGTCGTTGTTGTCAAAGCCAACGATCCAGTAGCCCACCGGCACGCGCACAGTGTTGAGCCCAGCGTCAGCGATCGCTTTGATGTCGCTCTCGGTGATGAATGTCGCTTGGTGCTTGTTAATGAGCGCGCGCGTGGCGTCCTGGTTCGCTGACTTGGTGATCGTCGTGAACTCGCCTGAGTTGGCGTGCTCGTCGCTGATGCCCTTCCAGAACTCGGCGTCAGAGGTCATCCAGTGCTCGGCCACGAGCCAGCCACCCAGGTTCACGCCGCGACTCTTGACTTGTCCGCTGCGGATCTTGGACTGGACGTGCGTCTCTACGATGTCGACAGCACGCGCTTCCGCAACGACACTGGATGCGCCTGCTGTGAGGTTGACGGTTGCGAAGCTGAGGTCGTCTGTGTCAATTGGCTGCGCAGAAGAAGGCTGAGACGACGCAGCGAGCGCCACGAGCGCTCCGAGATATGCGAGTCGACGGAACATGACGCCAAGTGCGCTGTGATAGTACAAGTAGTCGCGAACCGATTGGGTATGCGAGGTGCTGTTGCTTGACTTGGTGCTGGCAAAGCAGAATGAAAAATGAAGACATGAGCGGATCGAGTGCGATCGTCTGCAGTCTGAGCTTCAGGAGTGATCGCTCAAGTGGATCGCTCTCTTGCATCGAGCTGCTGCTGCGAATGAATCAAGAGTCATGCGCTGGACGAAGGGGCAAACGAGTTCCAGCTGTCAATCGGTCATCTGCGCACACGCACGCACACCTGATCGCAAACTCAGGCTCGGTAGGACTTGAGCTGAACGAGCACGACAATCCTGCACAACGCGCGACGAAAGCCGTCAAAAGGCATCCGTGCACCAAGAGCTCGCGATGGACTCCATCCAAGCGCAAAGAGCTCTCGCAACGGAGCGCCGCACATTTGTGACGAACAGTGCGATCGCGATGGAGATCGAGAACGCGCACTGGTTCCAGCTGGACAAACGCGCGGATGCCGCAACTCGCTGCTCGAATCAAACCAGAAGAGTCGTTCCTCGGTGCCAGACGCGAAGTGCATTGCGCCGCTTTGCCGACGACAGGCTGTTCGACATGGCACCTCGAAGGGAGACCAAGGTGGTCGCAACCTCGAGGCCACAACCAACCTCGCAACGATCTGCTCGTGATGATGCCCACCACACACAGTGAACCTTACGACAAACTCGCTCGAAGCCGGAGTCAGTGAGTCGCAGCAGATGCAGAGTTGTGCGCCATGTCTTGCTTTCACGTGCCTTCTCGCCTTCACATCACCTGCCAGCTTTCCTTCTCGCCTTCACCTCGCGTGAAGCCCAGCAGCGTGGAGTGGAGCAGACAGAGGATATATCCGAGGACTCAATGCGGTGTTTTCTGAGGTGCTAAAGTCCCTTACTCGGTTAAATTGCAGAAATAAATTATGGTATATCGGATAAAACAAAACGTCTCGAAAATTTGTGATATTTCAAGACGATAAAATCTGACAGTGAATATCGCTCATAATTCGCCTTCTGTAGGATCAAAATCTCAACATCTTTTGTACGATAATTGCACTAGCCTCATAAGCTGACTTCGGGTCAAAATCTCGCAATCTTTGAACGATATTTGCATAAGCTGTTACTTTGTAGACTCATATATTTATAATACAGAGGAAAGTATAATCGGGCTACCCAAAGTAAACAACTCTCATAATTCACTTATATCGGGATAAAACATAGATATCTTGAACATTTGTACATGTTTGCAAAGATATTCATATTTTTACAGGAACGCTACAGTCCATGTTTTTATATCCCAGTATTGCCCATGTTTCAATCTACGGTATTGTCCAGAGCCGAGGTAAAAAGATTCGCTCTTCGCCCTACCCCTAACGAGCGTAAGGAAAATATAAATTCCCCGCCGCAGGATTCCCCCGCTCATTCGAGAATACACGAGCTCCAGCTCACATCGGCGGTACATGCATGTACATGCGGTGCAACGCACGTGCACGCGTTCTTATGCTTGACTGGCGATGTGCTGTGTGCGCGTGCAGAGTTTGAACGTACGAGCACCTGTCGCGGCGAACGAAGGCAAGAAGTGGCGGAGCAGGCTCGCTGTGGTGCGTTTGCGTAATCGTATGTTCGTGTGCTTGTGTGTGCTGTGTGTTTGTGCTGACGCTGTTGTGCTGTGCACCAAAGAACCATGAGCGAGCACGGGACGAAACCTAGACATCGCGTGACGCGCGCAATCTCGACCATGATGCGGGATGAGCAAGCGCAAGCACGCCGCGCCAGCTGGGGATCGCCTGCGTACTCAAGTGTTCTCAAACGCGGCTCGCCTTCCTCTGAGTCGTACGAAGACGAGGAGGAGGAGGAAGAAGAGGAAGAAGAAGAGGAAGAGGACGATGAACCAGAAGCGGAGATCGTGGAGTCGCCGGATGAGTCCAGCGATGACGTGTCTACCGTGGCGAACAAAACTACGTCCGGTACACGTGTCGTCCAGGTTCTCAAGAAGAACGTCTTTGTCCCGACGCCCTAAACCCTCGAGCACTGCAGCTGGGACGCTTGGTTCGAGCACCTGCGCGAGTACATGGCGCAGACGAACCAAGTGATTTGCGTGCGTGAGGTAGTGAGCTGCGATCAGCGCAACAAGAGGCTTGCGAAGACGAAAGCCGCGCTGAATGGAGCAGCTGTCGAGTTTTTACCCGAGAGCTGGGCAACGTACCAACGCACATACATCTGTACGCACGGATGGAAGACGAAGGAGCGCGGGACAGGTCTGCGCCTCGGCGCCACATTCGCTGCACAGACTGCCCGTTCCAGTTCCTCGTCCAGCTTGTGCATGAACACGGTACATGGCATCTGGCCGTGCGGTGCTGCACATTCCAGCACAATCATCCTGTAGACAGTGACACGATCGGAACGTACTCGTCATCACGCGGAATAAAGGTGTGTTTGATGAGTGTGATATCAGTGTTGTTGCGATGAGTATGGGTGGCGCACAGTCGATCTGATTGTGTTTGTGCGATGCAGGACGAGACAACTCAGGCACAAGTCGACACGATGATCGCCAGCGACACCAAGCGCTTCAAGATCTACGACTTTCTTCTCGAGAAGGAGGAGAACATCATCAGGCGAGACATCGACAACATGGCGACTGCACACCGCTTGAGTGTTACATTTCGCGACGACGACGCCGCGACTGCCGAAGCCATTCGAACCTTCGTGCGCGTGAACGAAGGCGCGGTCGTGTCTGCGGACGAGTCACCCGCCGGCAAAACTGGTGCAATCTCGCTGACGACTCGACACATGCGAGACATGACTGTGCGGTTCTCGGAGCTACTGCTCATCGATTGTACTCACAAGACAAACAGGTGCATGAGTTGTGCATGTATCGCGCACGTTGCGTCCGGTACTGCTCTGTCAATCTACTCAGTGTGGCTCTGACGATCCGTTCTTGTGTATGTCGATGCGCAACAGATACAACTACCAGCCTTGTACTCTGATGGTGACGGGCGAGTACGGCGAGGGCCAAGAAGTGCAGCACTCGCTCCTCGATACCAACAGCGACTGGCACATGGACTTCACGCGCGCGCATCCAGACCGCCATCGACTCGTTCGTGTGATCGTCGTCGACAAAGACTTGCAAGAGATCCGCGTGCTCCAACGCGAGTTCCCAGAGGCACGCATTCTCGTATGCGTGTTCCATGTGCTCAAGTACCTGCGACTCGCCTCGCGACGTCCAGAGTACGGGAAGATCCCGTCGGGAGACCACGCGTCGATCGACCATCTTGTACACTACACGATCTACGCTGCGAACGACGACGAGTACGAGCAGAACTGAGACACGTTTCGCGACACGGTCAAGCAGGTCGGCTACATGCAGTTCTTTGACTACATGGACATGAACTGGAACACGTGTCAGGACATGTGGGTTCTGCACAAGCGCTCAAAACTCCCGCACTTCCGGAGCCATACCAACAACAGGATCGAAAGTTGGTTCGGGAAGTTCAAGGACGATGTTACTGGCACGTCGAGCATGGCAGCTTGCGTCACGAGCATCGCAGCCAGCGCGCACAGGCGCGAAAACGAGTACTTCCACAAGAAGCTGCGCGTCAGACGGTACACCAACATGAACTACGACAACGAGATGAGTCAAGTGCTGCGCTTCACAACGCACTACGTCGCCCAACAGATACAACCAGAGTACGCGGCAGCCGTCCAGAAGTGCGACAGCTACATGTTTGCAGTCGAAAAGGACGCTGGGAAGATCATTGCATGTTCGTAGCCTGTAGCGCTTGTCGCTGTCGCGTAGAGGTAGCGCATAAGTGAACAAAGATCGCTCTTCGTGCACGCTGGAGCCTTGTTGATCATCGTCCCATTCTCTCGAGATACGCAGTGGCGCTCGAGTATCCGCGCCATCTCGAGGAGCTTCTCGTCAGTGACGGTCTTGAGCTGCTTGAACTCTTCGAGCACCCACTTCTTCACTTGCCTGTAATACGACAGAACTGAGTTGGCGGTGAGATAATCGCCCTTGGGTCCGCGCTGGCTGGAATTTGCTTGTCCAAATCACGTCCAAAACGACTCAGAACTGAGCTTTCAGTCACAAATTCTCTGTTGTTGCGTTTTTCGGCGCAGAGTGTACTAAGCATACAAACTCGTCCGAAGGCATTTTTTATTTTGGTTACACAAGGCTCCAAAAACAATGATAACTGTATACCATAACCGGTAACATCCGGTTATGGTATACAGTTGCTTTTTTTTAGCAAAAGCATTACTAGACAAAAGCACGTAGGTCAACAGGTGCGGTCGTCCACATAGCGCGCAAGCCAAGTTGTCCATGCGGCGCACTCGAGGCATTGCAGATGCGCAATTGGCACAGACGACTGTGCGCTGTGATTTGGGTGTGAGTGTTTGGGTGAGACTTGGACCTCGCGTCGACCTGATTGGAACCACACGAACTACCAGTCTTTCCCTCGCATGGACCACTTTGGATGGTTGTTCTGTTTACCATGGCACCCGAGCTTCCTGCACCAGCGCTCGCAAGATCGAATGCCACGCGGTGCACAGCACACACGCTGCAATCTCGATTTACCAATCTGAAGAGCACCAGCAGTAGCAGCAGTCCGTTGTCGTCCGTGCCCACAGTCCAGAGCAATGCTCCGTCGCACCACGCTCCTCACTGCGCTCGCTGCGATGGTCGCCTTCGCGAGCGCATCGCCACGCGTGCACGTCGCGATGCCGAAGCGCCGCTCGGCGCCTGACACTCCGACCATCACTGCCGTTGCAAGCACCGCCCCCACCACGACTGTCGTCTCGGAGGCTCCCGACCAAGCGAGTTCAGTCGCACCGAGTCACATTCAGTGGCAGATCCGGAGCGGACAGACCAAGAGCCGCGGCGTCAACCTCGGCGGCTGGCTCGTGGCCGAGCACTGGATGACGAAAGACGCCGACTTCTGGCACGGCGTGAGCGAAGAGGACGCGAATCGCGGCGAGTACACGGCGATCACCAAGTCAGCGAACCAGGATGCCACGCGCGCGCTCATTGAGAAGCACCAAGCGACATTCATCACCGAGAGTGACATCCAAGCGATCGCTGACGCTGGGCTCAACACCGTGCGCGTGCCAGTGGGCTACTGGATTACTGGTCGCGACAACAACGATCCAGCTGGCAACGCCGAGTGGCGCGCGTTCAGCCAAGGCACGATCAAGTACCTCGACTTGCTCATCAAGAACTGGGCCAAGAAGCACAACGTCGCTGTGCTCATTAGCATCCACGGCGCCAAGGGCTCGCAGAACGGCGCGGACCACTCGTCGCCGTCGGTCAAGGGCAAGGCGTACTGGAGCGACTACAGCGAGAACGTCGACAACACGCACGCGCTCGCGACGTTCCTCGCGGCGCGGTACAAGTCCGAGGACGCG
>JAASFN010000429.1:0-20701 GCA_023333795.1 Globisporangium rhizosaccharum | reverse complement strand
TCTCTCTCTCTCTCTCTCTCTCTCTCTCTCTCTCTCTCTCTCTCTCTCTGCTCTTGCACACGCCAGGTCCAGTGGCAACCGCTTTTTTATATGAGCAATGAGGCAGCTACGCGTGACTTTGCATGCGTGCTGCTGCTGCTTGCAGGCGGTCTCCGCGCTCGCTCTCTATCTATCTGTGTGCGTCTGTGTTCGACGTCATGATCATCAATATTGTGTTGGACATACAAACCAAAGAATCCATAGATGAATCGAATGCAATGACAAGCTCTATTACAACGGCTGAGGTCCTACTGCAACGCAGGCACGCTCTTGGCAAACTCGAGGTGCGCAAGTGCAGCGTCGCCATCCGCGCGCTGCTGGTCCAAGTCGAGACAGAACTGGAAGAACGGCGACGGCTGCTTCCCGTCCTGAGCGCACGGGTCGCGCACGAAGAACCGGCGCTCGCGCTGACGGCGCTTGTTCGCTTTCTTGCGCGTGTCGAGCGCCATCTTGGCGTGCAGCGGGTTGCGCGGTGGTGCAGTCACCGACGGCGTGAACAGTCCCGTGTGCTCAATGTTGTAGGTCTCGAGCATCGCTTTCGGGAACTCGTTCGGGAGACTCGGTCCCATCTCGGCTGTCCCGACCGCAAACGACGCAACCGTTGGGTGGTAGTGCCGCGTCAAGAGCGCGAGCTCCCAGAGCGCAGTCGAGTACGGGTTCGTAAAGTCCGGGTCATCGACGTCGGCGCGGTACTCGCCCGATGACACGCGGTCGACGTCACTCTCAAGCAGCTGCTGGAGCTTCGAGTAGCGATGGAAGAGACTCCGAATGAGCGAGAGGATCGCAAGGACCTGGTGCGGCTGCAAGTGCATCGAGATCACGAGCAAGCGCTTGATGAACGCAGCGACGCGGTCGACGACGATCTCTTTGCGCCGAATGAACACGGCTTCGACACAGAGGAGCGCCGTGGGGAAGCAGCTCACGTCTTCGCCTTCCGTGAACTTGCGCAGGAGCTTGTAGAGAATGTCGACAAACTCTTTCTCGTCGACCATGAGCTCTTGGCCAGGACCCTGGAGCGCGCGCAAGCCCGTGAGCACGGCCTGGAGCGCAGACGGGAGCGGGAGGATGTCTTCGCGCAGCACGGCCTTGAGCACTTTGAGCAAGTCGATCATGATGTCGAGGTTGATCAAGAACGCGTACTTCGCGAGCCCTTCGAGCACTGCTGGCATCGCCGTCGAGTACGTCGCTTGCTTGAGGATGCGGAAGTACACGAGCACGAGCTCGTGCAAGATGTCGGCCTGCGTCTTCTGGCGCTCGGCTTTGTCCACGACAGCTTCCGCTTCTTTCAAGCCAGATGCGATCGTATCGCCGTCGTTCTGGAGCCGTCGGCGCTTCTTCCGGTCGTTCTTCGCTCGCTTGCGCGCGTCTTCGCCTTGCTCCATCGTGACGTCGAGCGGCATGACGAGGAACGTCCGGATGATGTCTTGCTTCACGCGGTGCTCCTTCTGCTTGACGTACGACGAAATCTGCTTCACGATCTCGTACGCGTACACGCTGCTCTTGTCCGCGCGGAAGACGTCTTCAAACGCTGCGCACGCGAGCTTGCGGACGTTTGGAAACGGCGCATCGGCGATCGGCACGAGCGCAACGATGAGGTTCATGTGGAAGTTGAACGCGTACTTGGCTTTCAAGAGCTCGGCGAGGCAGCGCGTGCCGACCTCTGCGAGCGCAAGCTGCCGGTGGTGCACAGGCGTGAGCTCGGTCGTCGCAGTCTTGCCTTTGAGACCGTCAGTTACAGTCTGCGAGCAGAACTTGAGGAACGTCTGGTAGTTGTTGAGCAGCGATGCCTCGTAGTCCTGCATCTTCTGGACGTTCTTCTTGAGCGGCCGGCCGTTCTGCTTCTCGTCGCTCGTGAGACGGATGCGGTAGTCCGGCAAGATGTCGAGGAAGACTGAGAGCTGCGAGAGCATACTAAGCTTCTTGACTGTCGGGTCGGGGTCGCGGCAGAGCGACTGGAGCTGCTGGATCTTGCTCAAGTTCTGCGGGTGCTCCTTGTTCTTCTTGAACGCGTCCTCAGGGCTCTCCAAGATGCTCTCGCAGAGCTGCGCGATCTCGACTTTCTTCGCGGCGAGACGGTGCTCGCGCTGGCGCCGCAAGTCGACTTCACTGAGAACTGGCGGCGCAGCTTGTGGCGCGGTACGCTTCGCGACGCTAGAGTCGTCGATCTCTTCAAACTCCATGTCTGAGACGTCCGAGTCAACTGCGTCATCACCGTCTTCTTCTTCATCTCCATCCTCTTCAGCGTCTTCTTCGTCTTCCTCAGCTTCCTCGTCATCGTCAGCAACAGCGTCCTTCGCATCGCTCGCCTGCTTGACGTCTTCGATCAGCGCCTTGTTCTGACGCACTGTGCCGTCCATGAACTTGACCGGGAGCTTCGTTGTCAAGTCGATCTTTTTTTGGTTCTCCCAACCGGCTTTGCGCGGCCGCGCTTCGAGCTTCTCGAGTGGCATGTCCTCTTCATCATCGTCGCTCTCATTGTCGTCATTCGCACGTGCTTTGGGCTTGACCGCCTTGACCGCAGCAGCTTTCGTCGCTTTCGGGTGCGTCGACTTGCTCAGCTGCGTCGGGTCCATCTTCGCAAGGAACGACGAGAACGACGCGTTCTGCGCAAAGAACTCGACATCTTCGTCGTCGACTTCCACTTCTTCTGCGGCGCGCGCTGCAGCTGCACGTGCATCGGCCTGCTGCTTTGCGCTTCGGTGCTTCTTGTCGTTCGCGCGACCACTGTTTTTGCCAGACTTGCGGCTCTTGCTCGCAGCAGCGTCTTTGCCACGGCCCTTTGCTGCTGCTGGCGCACCGCCACTCGGCTTTGCGCGCTTGTTGCCCTTCGCGCTCGCTGCGCCACCGCCGCCGCCGCCTGCCTGCTTCCTCTTGTTGCCCATCGTCACGCAAACACACTCGGTCAGTCCGTCAGTCGTCACAGTCGTTCGTCCGCTGCCACTGATCGAATGAATGAACACCAGTTATGTCGTTTGGAGCTGACAGCTGTGCCAGAGAATCCAAAGCACATTTGTGTGGACCAAACTACTTGCTAACTGTATGTGCAACAGGAAAATAAGCGCATTCAGGTTATGTATTGACAGAGACAAGAAGTGCATACAATTTCCAAGACGCATCCATTTGGCTGGACTCTGGCATATATCGTGTTATTGCATATGAAATACAAGAGACCTATTCAAGATAAACAAGCCATCCACAGAGTGACTGGGCGATACGGTTCCAAGCCTTGTCGAAACACCAACTGCCACGACAACAGCCTTCAGTCGCCCAGTTCATCTTCCTGCCTGCTCACAGCAGCAGTAGCATACGTTGGTGTCACGCCGTGTGCGATCGCCAGTTCATCTTCGCCCCGCACCACAGCCCTTTGACTCGTTCTCGGTGCTATGGCGCGCGACAAGAGGCGTTGAGGCGGCGACGCCAAGCCTACCATCAAGCCAACCACTCAGCGCTATACTGTACGCGTTCGCTAGAATCGCGTTTGTCGCAGTCGAGCTGTGGCCGAAGAGATCGAGCGACGCGTTCACTTGCTCAACCGCGTTCGCATCGAGGCATGGCAGCTTGCAAGCTTGCACATGTTGCGGCTGTTTGAGCGCTACTATTTCTCGAACGAGGAGCACGACGTCGAGCGGTTAATGCCGTCTCTTGACCGCACGTTCTTCACGAGATGTTGCCAAGCCGTTCTCATAAGTGAGACCAACTTTAGTGTCAAGAGGACGGTGAAGCCGCATGACGATGACGAGACACGGCGGCGCAAGATGGATCAGATGAGGAAGCGTGAAGAAGACATTCGTGCGTTTGAATCGACCGTCGCTATGTACAAGGCCAACTGTGGCGACTCGCACCTCATGCCACACCGTGACCTCGCGTCCTACCACCGCTCGATCAATGGGCTTGTAGGGCATATGGCAACAAACTCTCGGTAGCACCTTCTGAGCAACCTTCAGCGCGTGATCAAGACGTTCCTCGTCGTTGTCTGTCACGCCAAACCACGCGACGCTGACCGTGTTGCGAGAGTACTACTGTGATGTAATTGCATCGAGAAAATTCGTTGGTTCAGCAGCCAGCCGGCTGCGATCCCAGACGAGTAGCGAGCCCGCGAAATTGCAGCGACTATGCGGCGAAGGCCCCGACGAAGGACAATATGTCCGCTGGGACGAGGCGGTCTGTTGACCGTCAACTGTCGGCACCGTGGCGAGATCGCCGACCGCGATCGAGGCTCCAGATCGGATCAGCACATCGGATCGGGCTCGACAGCGAAGATCAGATATCAGAGATCGGAGATTGGAGATTGGAGATCGGGGGTCGGCGATCGAAGATCCAGCGTGTGATTACGCCAAGTGTGGTCATCCAATCACGATGATGGGAAGACCATACAAATCCAAGTACAATCGGCGAGCTAGAGCGATTCACTCATACGAAGTCCAGTGCAGAGCGACAAGGCGCAAGGAAAACGCAATGCGAGCAAGGTCCAAGACAGTGTCAAAGAGTACGGCATAGTGAGATCGAGTGTTTAGCGATAGGTTAGATAAACAGAGTAATTCAGTCCGGAATCTTCCTTATCCATAACACGTCTCAGTCCAATCGATAGGGGACCGTGAGCCACCCGCCGTCAAGGCCCGTTCTCACCCTCACGCCCAGCACCAACGACGCGCAGGTCCGGAATTGAAAGCTCCGAAGAACCGCTCCATTGACCGACCTGGGGTCGTGGATTGGCATTGGCATTGGCGAACACCCGACGATCATCGACGATCCCGTCAGTCCAAACGCGTGCGACGAACCTGGAAGCTTTGGCCAGATCGTCCTCCGCACCCCTACTGCAGTCTCAAGCAAAGTCGTTCACCGACCCTAGACGCGCCTGCAGATCCTGTGCGCCGTTCGAGATCCGCGACCTCCGATTCTCGAACACGCCAACCCCGTGTAACGAACTTCCGCACGGCAAGGCGATCCTCCCAGCCGATTTTCTAGGAGGCCTCACAACCCTACCGCTCGAGGAGATCGGCGACCCGCACAACCCGTTTGACGATGTCGTGCACCCCGTGATCCGCTTCACAACCGCGATCACGGTCCGCGATCCAACGCTACCCGCGAGGATCGCTCAGTGCGTATCGTTTCACAAGCGAGGCCGCACGCCCACCAAGTCCCTGGGTCTTCACCCGTGACGCCCTCCTACCCAAGAGTGAGCCCGATCGACACGCTAGTAAAGCAGGCAGTGAGCTGCAGCCTGGTATATGACGGAGCGGTAAGGGTTTGCAACTGAGGAGAAGATTTTGCTGTGGCCTTTTCCCACACTGCACAAGGGCGGGTGGCCGAGACGCGAAGACGACCAACAACTTGCGCACAAAGCCGTCCTTTTCTGTGAATGGTCCCAAGCATAGCGCAGCAGCAGAGAATGTCGCGCGCCATTACAAAGTCTGCTGCAGTCCTGCGCGTCGTCGAAGACTACAAGGTCAAAGTAGAGGTCGTGCGTGCTGCGCTTCTGCATCGCGTCGACGACAAGATTGGGCGAGAGATTACGCGGTGCATCGAGAGCTACTTGCCGCGAGGCATCGAACTGTTCTCGGTCCTACCTCAGGCGCGATCCTACGTTACTGCGCACATCGTTATCAACTCGAACGTGTTGTGTGCGATCAGCGCGAGCACGAGCATGGACACATCACTGGGCATTCGAGGGAGAACCGTCGCGGAGAGACTGATGGGCACTCAGTGCGATGAGATTTGGCAGCGAGCGTTCGACCTCAAGTGTTTAGTGACGCCACGCAGACGCTTTGCGCGCTTCATTACCACCGACGGTGTGACTTCAAGTGTGCACATCGAGCGCCCTCGCTCTTCGATCGACGACCGCAAAGAGCTACTGCGCGAGAAGACCTTCTCGCTACCCGTCGACTACATTCCAAGCGTCGTAATTGGCATCAATCCAGGCGCACAAGCTCTCGCAACGACGTTTAGCGACGTCTACGACCTGCCAGACTCGAAGCGCGAAGAACGACTCTTTGTGCAGCAGCAGCAACAAGAGGTCCGCGCGATCCAGCAGGTCAAGTCGCATTACACGCAGCAGCAGAAGAAGCATCGCAAGCAGCAGAAGAAGAGCAAGTCGCAGCTCAAGATGGTCGCGAAGCAGCTTCGAGAGCGCCAAGGTGCAGCCAAGACAAAGCGCAAGAAGAAGCGAAAGAGACGACGCAAGCACAACAGGCGACATTGAGGCCGCGCCGACGGCGAGACCTACCGTATCAGTGCCCGCGAGCACCGCCACATGACTCGAATGAACCATAGGGCACACTGCTACAACAAACTTCGCAAGTGCGACTCGACATACGCGGCTGCGATCGCGAACACGCCGTCATTGAAGACTTCGTCGGCGGCGGTGCTCCTGAAGCAGCAAGCAACGCTCTGGTCACTGCTAGACCAGCTCATGGAGCTGAGCGCGCGGCCCGGCTTTCGCAAGTGGCGTTTCGCCCAAGCGCGCTTCTCAAGCCTAGCTCTGCGACAGATCGCAACGCGCATCGCTCCTGCGAAGGACGACCGTGTCTGTGTCGCTATGGGCAATTGGCACAACAGCGGCGTCGTTCACAGCCACCCAAAGGCGCCAGTCCTCGGATTGACTATAACAGCGTATATATAACAGCGGTCCGGAACCGGTGATCACCATAACTGTAACCGGACGTGTTTGAGTTACGCAGCACCTTTGCGAGGAAGCGTGTGTGAACACCTTCCGCAAGGATTCCAGTCACTAAGACGGAAAGCAAACAAGACACTTGGTTTGAGTGCTCTAAATTGTAAGTGTTCATTTGAGTCGGATGTGCAGCTCCACCCTTTGGTGTGAGCCTTTAGATCTAAGTATGCAATACTAAATCTAAGTCAACTAAAATGTGGTTGGATCTGAGAGTCCAAGTTCGCTGATTGGCTAATATTCTAGGATATCTACCAATTAGAGCCGCCGCCAATGAAGGCCGGTCTTAAAAGAAGTGCGTGAATTGTAATTCCGCAAAGCTGGGTTATTGTCAAATAACCACAGCTTGTGTACCCCGTTACACGGAGCGTCAAGCTCCATGAGCTTCCGCGCCCCCAAGCGCGTGGCGTTTCCGATGCCAAACACATACGGTGTCTATGAGTGGACACCTATGCGGAACGTGCTGCACTGCAGCCACTGTCGCGTGACGTGGGATCGAGACACGAATGCATCGCACAACATCTACCAGCTCGGCGTGCGCTCATTGTTTGGCATGTCGCGACCAGCTCCGCTTTGCCGACCCCAGAAGCCTCAAGAGCAACAACAGCAAGCCGAGACCAGTCCGCAGCAAGTTTAGCAAGACTAGCAAGTCGAGCAGCAGCGGCAAACCAAGCGACGCCGCAAGACATAGCACGCAGCAATGGATCCAATCCGTGGGCGACGGCAAGCGATCCTTGGAACGTGCCCGCCCAGTGAAATGCTGGACTAGGTTGCATGGTGATGACCTCTAGGTCGCTAGTAAGTGCTGGCTGTTGCCATAGCCATCGCGTCACACATAGGAGTCAGCTGATAACCATTCAAGAGACCTCGCATGCTACTCTGCTCAAGCACCACCACGACTTCGCTCGATGTGATCTCCGTCCTCACTGTCGTCGTTGCTCCCTCAACGAGTGTCGATGAGTTCTTTAGTCCACGTCAACGCAAGATGCAAGATCTCTTGGTTAGGATCATGGATGCCTCCTCGACGTGTCAAAGTCCTCCAAGCTTCACCACCTCCACACTGTTCTCAGCATCGACATGGGAATGCTACTTACTTCATGTACTCTCTCTCTCCAAGTCCTTCACACTCAATCTCAATCAATCGCACAGCCCTCGACTCATCAAACGCCAAACACACCACCTCGATTCCAAACAAGGTGGCGCTGCGTTGGTCGAAGCGCTGCGATCGCCAGGATCGTTCGGAGCATCCACGGATCGAGCGACATCATCGCAGCAGCGCGAGATGTTCTTCACGGCGCTGAGGAGTGCGAGCTTGGTCTCCATCGACCGCGCTGCGCGCAAGTGCTGGCCGTTGTACGTCGCGTCCAAGCGAGCTTGTGCAGTGTGCTTGGCAGGCGCCCAGTGCGGCGAGGTCCAGAGCTCGAGCAGCTCAAGACTCGTGTTTACTTGCAGCGCTGCGTGCATACTTGCGATCTCACGTAGCTCCAGCACGTTGACTGGAAACTTGCGGGTGGGATGCGCGAACAACCAGTCAAAGAAGCGCTCGACTCCTTTGAGATGCTGGCAATTGCGAAACCGGAACACGAGCTTGGGCAATGGCGTCACGGAGACTGCTGCTGCTGCTGAGGTGTGAAGATTGCAATCTTCACACCTCGACAGCTTCAGTACTGACCACGCTCACATTGCCAAGAACTGACACAGTCGCAAGTCCCAGGGCACCACAGGACGAATCAACGAACGACACTCAACCAAACACAACAGACCATTCATTCATTCATTCAGTGTTCATCTTCACACACACACACAAAGTCGTCATCATCCCTTCTACCAGAACGGGCACCAGCCGTAGTAGAGCTGACAGAGGTTCTCGTGCGACGTCGCTTGCATGATGAGCCGATCGACTTGCGCGTCGACCGAGAGCACCTTCGTGCCGTCGTCAAAGTCTCGCCCCACGAGCTTCTTCTTCACGCGGTCGATCACTGACAGCGCCTTTTCGTTCAGCTGCGGGAGCTCCGTCGCAATGACCGACTGGCCGATCGCCTTCGAGTCGTAGTCACGCTGCGCGTCTTGGATCGAGTTCCTCGCAAGACTCGACGCGTTGTCAAGTGCATCGATCGCAAAGCCAAACATCGTCTCGGACGAGTGGCGCCGCCGCGTCGTCGGCGTTGGGGGTCCCGACGACGTGCTCTTGACGCTCCCAACGACAATCTTGTCGTCCTCTGGCGCAGTACCAGTCCCCGCGTCGCCGCCTTCAATGCGCGTGCTCGTTGCGCCAGTCACGCCGTTCGCGTCTGGTCGCGACGGTGTTGAGTCGTCCTCTGGCTGTGCGTGCGACGGCACAGCGTCTTTCTTGAGCAAGCGCCAGTTGATGAGCGGGTCGTACACAAACGCCTCGAGCACAGCCATGAGACTGTCGCGGTTGTCGCGCAGCACGCGCATCGACGCTTCGCACGTGTACCGGAAGTTCCCTTCAATGCCGCTCACCTCCATCGCCTGCGTGAGCATGCGCGTGAGTCGGAACGGGATCTTCTCCGGGTACTTGTCGCGCTCCATCGCGACTTCAAAGCAGTCGCCAAAGTCAATGTGCACGAGCTTGCCGGAGACGCGGTCGAGCATCAAGTTGCTCGGGTGCCGGTCGCCGAGACCGAGGATGTATCCGGCCATGGACATGACTGCGAGCGAGCGCGTGAAGTTCCGTCGGCGGTCGAGCCAGACCTCCGAGTCCTGGCTCTTGAGCCACAGCACGCGGTACAGGTCCTGCCCCGTGGTCTCACCGAGTGCGTACTTGAACGCCTCGACCTTTTGCATGAGCGGGAGCTTGTCGTAGTCTGGCGCCATCTGCACCATGAGCCGGTGCTCGACGTTCAGCTGGATCTTGCGCGCTTCGCGGTAGTCGCGGATGAGCTGGTGGAGCGTGTCGCAGAACGGGACCCAGCCAATGAGGCCGCTCGTGTGCGAGAGCGGGAGGACCGAGTAGCGCTCGATCGCCAAGTTGCGCTTGCTCGTGTCGCTATCGTTCGCCAAGAGCGTGTTGATCACGCCAAAGAGCTGCATCACGCGCTCGTCTTGCCGCAGGTCTTCGTGGCCCTTGAGCAAGAACGGATACGCCTTGCCGTCGCTGCCGTTGATCGTGACCTTACGCGGTCGCTGCTTGGACGTCAATACCGTCACTTTCGTGTCGAACGACTGGATGCGCACGATCGGCGCGCCGGCTTTGTACGTCCCTGGCACAGCGAGACTCAAGCCGTGGACCGACAAGAGCTTCGGTCCGACGTTTGCGAGCTCGAGCGTCGACAAGTTTGCGAGCTGCTTGCGGATCTTTGAGAAGACGCTGTAGTAGATGTCCCACGCCTGGTTGAGGTCGTCAATGTTCCGCGTCTTCTCAAACACGTTCGTCCACTCCTTTGCGTGCTTCAGGTCGCGCGCAAACGCCTGGTAGAACCCGACTTCGCGCAGCGTCGGCGCCTCTTCCGTTCCGATCTTGTCCATGAGCTCGTGCAGCGGCGCGAGCTCGGCGATCATGGCGCTCGTGTCGCGGTTGTTAAAGTAGTGCTTCGACGCCTCCTCGAGCGCGCCGTGCCAGAGCTCATTCCAGAGAATCGCGACGCGAATGAGCTCGCGCGAGACCATGTCGGCTTCGTACACGAGCTTTGACGAGTGGCGCCGCACAGCAGCGAGGATACCTTCAGCGGCGGCTTTGCGCTTTGGGTTGAGCGCCTTTGACGCGACGGTGATCGGGTAGATGAGCGCTTGCGGATGTGCGTGGCCAATGCGCGAGAGCAGCTCGTGCAGGAGCTCGTTCATCTTTGGGTTCGGCGAGTCGATGCGCGCAATGAGCTGCGGAATGACGTCGAGCCACGTGTCGATCGAGACGTCCTGGAAGCCGTCGCTCATCGCCGCGTGCACATCGCTGCGGTTCCCGTGCGCGAACCAGAGCGTGAGGAGCCGCAGGACGTCCTTTGTGACGTCGTAGCGCGTGTGGCCAAACGAGATCGAGCGGAAGAAGCCGTGGATCGACGGCGCGGCGTACCGCTTCACTTGCGTCGGGTCATTCTGGTCCTTGAGCGTCGCTTCGAGCGCGCGGAAGTTCATGAGCGCCCACTCGTGCCACGCGCGGTGGTTCGTCGGGTCGAGCTTCGTCGCTGTCTCCAAGCACCCGAGGACTTGGTCAAAGACTTCGTCCGACTGCTTCTTTGGCTCGAGGAGCGACATCTGCCACTCGCCCAGTTGGATATACACTTGCACGCGGAGCTTCACGAGGTCGTCGTTGCGCTCGTCGCCGTGCTCCTCGAGCGCCGTGATGAAGTGCTTGATCTGCTTGAGCGCAATGTCCTCTTTGCTTTCGGCCCAGAGGTGGCGCAAGTAGCTGAATGCCACGCGCGGATCGGCACTCGAGCCATCAGTCAGCGACGCGATGCTCGAGGCAAAGCCGACGTTCGCAACGCTGCTGTCGCCAAAGTTGATCGGGATTGGACTCATTGGGTCGCGCTGGACGCTCCGGATGAACGGCTGTGCGCCGACGCGCCAGAGCGCACTCGAAGCCATGTTGAGGTGGCCCGACTTGCGGCACAGACGCGCGTACTTGAGCCAGATGTCGACGTCTTCGCGCGGGTCGAACACGAGCGACCGCACGAGCATGAGGCTCTGCCACACTTGGATGTTCCGGTCGACACCGAGCACGCGGCGCGTCCAGACAGTCTGGAGCTTTGTCAGCGCCGCGCGCTTCTCGTGACCGTACGACGTCGACGACGACGACGAGACAAAGTTCAAGCTACTGATGCTCTGCTTCCGCCGCGCTGTCGTGCTCGACGACGGCACAGACAGGAGCGTGAGCTCGCCGTTGTTCTTGTACGCAAACGTCTTGAGGTACGCGACGATCTCTTCGAGCTCCGTGAGCATCTGGAGGTTCACGATCGACGGCAAGTACGCGCGCGCGTAGCTCTCGCTCACGAGCGACCGGAGCGTCGGGTCCATGACTTTGCGGCACTCGTAGATCGAGCTCAGCGCGTCTTCGAGCTCCATGCGTCGGATCGAGACCACGGCGGTGAACAAGTGCTGCTCGGTCTCGTCCATGTCCGAGTTGATGTACTTGGGGATCGCGTCCCAGTTCTGGAGCGAGAACGCCACGCGCGCGCCGTTGCTGCAGAGCTCTTTCTTGAGCGCCGGTGGGACGTCGAGCAAGTTCCCACTGCTCTGTTCGCTGTTTGGGTCGCGGTCTTCGCCGTAGATCTTTGCCCACGTCTCCGTGACGTGGTCGTTTAGCTTGCGCCACTCGCCAATGGCGTAGAGACACCGCATCTTCCCAAAGATCGCTTCGACGTTGTCTGGTTGGGTCTTGAGGATCCGATCGTGCGTCGCGAGCGCGTCGTCCCAGCGCAAGAGCTTCTCGTGCCACGACGCTTTCACTTCAATGCCCGGGAGCAGGTCGAGTGCGTACTTGAGGATCCCGCGCGCTGCCTCTGGCTGGTTCAGCTTCGAGTTGATGCTGATGAGCGCTTGGATGCCGTCGGCGCTCGGGTTCGTGTTGAACTCGAGCTCTTTGTAGTGCAGCGCCTTGGCGAACGAGTGGCACTTCTCAGCCAACGACCCGAGCAAGCGAATGTCGATCGGCAGCGGCTGGTCGTCGTGCTCCATGAACTCGGCAAGGTTCAAGAGCGTCTGTAGGATCTCGGACGGCAGGTGCGACGACTGGAACGCGGTCTCGAGCGCTCGGATCAAGTTGTCCTGTGTCGGCGAGCTCAAGTGCGGCCACACGCTCACGAACGACGCGTTGAAGAGCTCCTGCGCGAGCGGCTGGTAGACCGACGCGAGCTCTTTGCACGCGCGGAGCACCGGCGACGGCGACTCGCGCAAGAGCTCGACCGAGAACGCGCGCATCCACTCGGTCCAGTCCTCCTTTGTGCTCCGCTGCGACGCTTCCCAGGCTTTCATCAAGTTCTTCTGGTCACATGGCAAGCTCTTTGTCTCCTCTTGCGTGCTCGCGCCGTCTTTGCTCTCGCCTGTTGTGTCCGAGCGCGCTTTGAGCGGGTCGGTCGCCCACGACGCCACTGGCAGTGGCTGGTGCTTGAGGATCTTGGACACGAGCAGGTCGTAGCGGTCAAAGATGTCGTTGTTCCGCGACGTCTGGCGCCCGAGCACTTGGCTCACGACGGGGACGAAGATCGCGTAGTCGTCGCCCATGGTGTACACCATGCAGCAGAGACAGTCCATGGCGAGGTACACGAGCTCTGGCTGCGACGAGATCACGCGCGCGAGCATGTGGATAATCTTGGACGCGTACACGCTCACGTTCAGCTTCTTCACGAGCGACCCGAGCGACCCGAGGCCTTGCTTGCGCGCATTCAAGTCTGCGTCGCTCTGGATCAGCGCGACGAGCGCTGGGATGATCAAGTGCAAGTAGCCGTCCAGGAGACGGCCGAGCGAAACGGAGGTCTTGAGCACGAGGAGCGTGCGCGGACGACTCGGGTTGTCGCGCTCTGTGCGGATCACGCGCAAGAGCTGCGGGATCAAATCTGGGAGGTAGACGCGAAAGTGCTCGCCGAGCGAGTTCGCGAGCTTCTTGACGAGGTTCAGGACCTCTTCGAGGTGGTCGTCCCAGTAGCTGTGGACGATCGAGAGCATCGCGACGTGGTCCAAGTGCGGCTGGATCTGCTCCTCGACGAGCTGCACGAGGTCGCAGAGCTGCTCAAAGAGGAACTTGCGCAGCGATCGGTTCACTTTCTCCATCGTGTACAGGAACGCCGGGATGATCTTGTCCAAGTGCGCCGCCACGCGCTTGCGCTGGCTCTTGCAGATGTACATGATCGCGACGAAAGTGCCTTGGTAGTGCACCGAGTTGCGCGGCTCCAAGAGGATGCGAATGAGCGCGTTGACGGCGACGGTCGGGAAGTACTGCGCCGAGTCTTCAATCATCGACGGGAGGATGTCGTCTGGCGGCGCTTGGAGCTCAATGTTCGACAGCGTCCCGCTCGTCTGCTTGACTTTCTGCGCCTCCTTTCGCGGCTCTGCGAGCAGCGGGACGTCGAGCTTTGTCTCGTCGTTGCCAGTCCAAGTCGGGAACGCGTGCGCGCCAGTCGTGACACCAGTCGCTGCTGCGGCTGCGACGCCGCCAAATGTCACAGCGCCGCCGCCATTGCCATTCACCATGGAGATGTCGACCATGTGCGTGCCGCCCATGAGCGCAGTCGCGTGCACGTGAGCGTTTGCGCCAGCACCAGCACCGAGTGCGCTGCTGCGAAACTCTTTCGTCGGGGCTTTCGCGAGCTTCCCCTGCTTCTGCAAGTGGAACAGCCGCAAGTTGTACGGATCGAGCGCGCCGATGATCCCGAGCGTCCGTCCAGCTTCGATCCGCAGCGGTTCGTTCGCATCGCCAGACTTCTGGAGCGCTTCACAGAGCAAGTCGAGCAGCTCTGGGTACTCGTGGTACGGCAGCACGACGTACCCAGTCGACGACACGAGCTGTCCGAGCGTCTTGATCGCGACTTGGAGGAACTGCGGGTTGCTCGAGTCCCGCATCTCAGCGATCACTTCGGGCAAGAGCTGGCTCAAGAACGGCGTGAGCTCCTGTGCTCCGACTTCTGCGAGGTCGCCGAGCGTCGCAAGGATCGCTTTGCTCACAGTCACGGTGCTCCGGCTGTGGCTCCGACGCGCCGAGTCTTCGCGCAAGTTCTTCATGAGCGCTTTCAAGATCGGAAGCACGTACGGCTTTGCGAGCTGCGCGGCGGATCGGAGCAAGCAGCCGATCAAGAGTGCGCCTTCTTCTTTTCCACGCGTGTCGCCACTGAACTCGAGCTCTGCGAGGAGCTGCACGAGCGTCTGTCGGAGCGACGGGAGCACTGTCGACGGATTGTGGTGCGTCAAGCGGCCGAGCATGCTCATTGCGCGCTGTCGGATCTCAAACATCTCGTCGTTGAGCGCAATGAAGAGACACCGGAGGTTGTCGTTCTGCGCCAGGAGCGGGTCGAAGCGCGAGTCGAGCGACGCGAGGACCTGGAGCCGAATGCTCGCCTCCGTGTCGGCGATCCCGACGGTCAGCAAGCGCTCGAGCACAGCTGTGACCGGACTCGAAAAGTCCTCGGACGTGGCGAGTGCACCCGCACCGCCACCGCCGCGCTCTTCACCCGGTGGGAGCAGCAGCTTGCAGCACGTGATCGCTGCGCTCTTGCGGATCGCTGCGACTTCGTGGTCGAGGAACTTCACGACAGTCTCGTGCACAAACTGCATGACGGGGATGAGCCGATTGCCCTGGAAGTCAAACGTCGCGAGCGTCTCGAGCGCCAGCGCTTGCATCGCAATCACAGACGACGCAGCGTCGAGCGAGCCGGAGGCAGAGAGTCCAGAGCCATCGGATGACGACGACATTGTGCCCATCATGTTCATGTTCTGCTTCGTCTGGTTGAGCGCAGACGAGAAGATCGAGAGCAAGTTCCCAGACGTGACTGAGATCGACGACGTCTTTGTGCGACCGCGGCTTGTTGGCGTCGTCGACGACCCAGAGCCGTCGCCTAGACGTCCGATGCTCAGGATCGAGCTCAGTCGCTCAAAGAGCTTTTGCTGGATGATCTGGCGCTGCGCTGGGATCTTCTTCACAATCGTCGTGAGCGCTTCGACGAGCGACGCGTCGAGGTCGTTCTGGAACAGCGGCACGACCATCGCTTCAATGTCGACGCGCAATAGCCCCGGACCAACTGCCTCGGCGAGCATGCGCAAGCACGCAAGCGCCTCTTTGTGCGTATCAAAGTCGCGCTTCTTGACCTGGAGACCGACTTTGATGCCCGTCATGATCGACGACAGCGTCTGCTCGTCGCGCGCGAGCGACGGACCGATCGCGAGCGAGAGCTTGCCGATCGACAGCAGCGCGTCCGCGCGGATCGTGTTTGTGGCCGAGAAGAGCACTTCGAGCAAGTGGCGCATGCACGGCCGGTAGAACTTCTCTACGAACGCCGACGTGTTGAACTTGGCGAGGCGCGGGAAGAGGTTCACGACCGCTGACCGCACGGTCGCGCTCCGGTGCTCGCGGTGGTGGAACACGAGCTCGCACACGCGCGCGTAGTGCGGGTGCATAAAGTCCCCAGTGTTGCGCAAGAGCTCGTTGATGATCAAGAGCGAGCCGTGCGTTGCGTCCGACGTGTTCTTCCGGAACGCGCTCTCAGCTTCGTCAAGTGCGCGCGTATACCACGAGCTCTTGCGGTTCGACTCGCGCTGCTGGATGAGCGAAAAGCACGTCTGGAGCGACTCGGACGCGCTCACGCGCACGACGAGCTTCGTGTCCCAGAACGCGCTCCAGATGAAGTCAAAGTACCGGTCCATGTACCGGAACGACGTCGACGGTGCGTTCACTGACAGCTCTTTCAAGATCATCACAGCAGCGTGGCGGCGGACGTGGAACGTCTCGTTCTTGAGCCACTCGAGCGCTGGACGCACGTGGTAGTCTTCGACAAACTCAATGAGACTCGTGCCGCCAGTCGAGACGATGTGACCGAGTGCTTTTGCAGCGAGGCGGAGCGTCGCGACGTCTGCGCTCGGGATCTTCTCAAAGACCTTTGTGAGCGAGTGCGCAAACTCGATGATCGTCTGGTCGTTGCGCTCAGCGATGAAGAGCTCGACGAGCTCGTCCATGGCCGCGATGCCGCCCATGCGGTCGAGCGTGTCACTCGAGTTGCACAGATCCATCAGCCGCGTGCTCATCTCGGTCACCCATTTCATGTAGAGCGCGTGCGAGAGGTCGCGCGACTCGGACTCGATGAACTTGCGCAGGTCCCGCGCTGCGCGGTGCCGCGTGCTCGTGCTCTGGCTACGGAGCCCTGGCAGGAACCGCGCGAGGCTGTCGACTGCCATCGTGCTCCTGGCGCGAATGAGCGAGAGTCTGCGCTGCTGTGCCTAGGTGCTTTGTCTGCTAGTCGACACGTACGTGCGCGGATGCTAGAGCTGCTGTCGTCGTCACGTGCACGTTCACTCACGTACACGCTCACACACACACACACACCTACCCTTGCGCTTGATGTCGACACTGCGCAAATGGCTTGCTTCCTCGCTTCCCCCTCTCCCTGGTTTTTATCACTACCAGAATGGGATCGCACATCGAACTGTACCTATACGAGTGGTACAAATTTGCTGCTGTACCACATGTACCACATTTGAGAAGTAAAAAGTATATTTATGAATAATATACGCCATGGTAGTACCGTAGTGGTACAGCTCAAAAAGCTAAAAAAAGGTGTCCAAACCCTCTCAAAAATGATGGAACCGAATCACTTGGGTTTTGTATAGATTCGTCCGCTCGCCGTAGAACGGGACAAATCTATACAAAAGCTAAGTAAAACCGTCCCATCGCTTTTGAGAGGGTTTTTTGCGGATTTTTGACTTTGCGGATATACTAAACGATTTCGGACATGTTCCTAAAGTCAAAATTTTGATAGTGAAATAAATAAGGTGAGACTTGCTTGGACATGTTCCTTGTTCATAGTTCGATAGTGAAAAAAAACTCGGAGCGACGACGACGACGACATACAACGAACATGAACGACTTGCCACTGGTGCGTGCGTGCGTCTGTGCATGTGTGTGTGTATGTGTGCGTTCGAAGCGCATGGCGCACGTCTTGCTCAACGCACATGCGCTTCTCACGACTGTCGTAGGCGCTGCTCGATGGCGACTGGCCGATCGCGACCGAGATCGAGCAACTCAAGCGCGTCCACGCGCTGCACACGCAGCTTGATGAGAAAATCTCCTCGATGACGCAAGAGCTCCAGACGAATCGACTCTATCCGCGCAAGGTGCGCTTCTGCATTGCATTGCATGCACTCACGACAACTACGTGATATCGCCACCACACTCACACATCGCTGCTCTTGTCATGACGCGCATACATGCGATCAGACTGACTCAAAGGAGCTGCGCATTCGCTTGTACCACACGTACACGCCGCCGTCCGTGCAGTCCGACTCGGACGACGTGCCAGCAGTGCCTGGGCGCTGGACACTGCGCATTGAAGCTGAAGACGCAAAACTCGGCGTCTCGAGTCCCGTGGTGCGTTCCGAGACGCTCTCTCTCACACAGACACTCACACACACTCGAATGCTCGACTCACACTTTGACGCTTGTCTGCAGAGCTTCTCCACGTACTTTCGCAAAGTCACGATCGAGCTGGACCCGCGCATCTACGCCGACTCGATCATCGAGGTACGCGCTTCTCTTTCTCTCTGTGACTGCGATCTCGTGAGCGAATGACTGACGCCTTCTGCGATGTGAACGGTCGTCTGTGCAGTGGACAAGCTTCCAGAAAGCGCATCACGACGTCGACGCACTCGAGATCTCGCGCAATGGCCAGACGCCGCACACTGTGCGCGTGAAGCTCCTGCCTGCGCAGATGCCAGAGCGCTATGCGATCTCGCCGCAGCTCGCAAGTGTCATTGGGAGCTCGTTGAGCGCCGCGACGGCGTTCACGAAGCAGCGCATTGTGATGGCGACGTGGGAGTACATCAAGCAGCGCAACTTGATCAAAGAGGACGACTGCCGCATGGTCGTGTGCGACGCTGCGCTCATTGCGCTCTTTGAGTGCGAGCTGCTGCCGTTCTCGTCGATTGTGATGGCGCTCAAGCCGCACCTCACGCCAGTCACGTCGATCGACCTCGAGTACACGCTGAGTCTTCAAGCCAGCGCCGCTGCCAGTGCAGACGACCCGACGCTAACCGACAACGGAGCAGCAGTAGCTGCAGCCACTGCAGTTGGCAGTACGAAGCTCAACGAAACGCTCGTTGACGTTGACGTCGGCGCAATCGACCCGCTGGAGAAAGCCCGTGAGCGCGTGCTCGTCGAGTGGGAAGAGCTCGTGCAAGAGCAGCAAAAGGACGTGACGCTGCTCGAGCAGCAGGAGCGCGCGATCGTTGAGCGCTTGCACGACCTATGCCGCAAGCGTGAGTGGATGGCGCAGTTTGCGCTCGACCCAGTTGGCTTTATGCATGACGTTGCGCAGTCGCAGCAAGCGGACCAGCAGGTACGGATCGTGATTGCGATCGAGTGCGTGTACTTGTACTGTTTGCATTGGAGCGAGCTAGGACTGACCATTGCTCCATTCATGTGCTCTGCGACAGCTCCTCGTCGCGGAAGCCGAGACCGATGAGATCAACGTGCCGCACCCGCAGCAGTTCTCGCAGCCATGGGTGCGCGAAGTCGTCGCGAGTTTGTTGACACCTGCGACGTAGTGTGGCTTATAACATGAACTTCAATGACAGTGGCTTATGACAACTTGGAATGTTTCGATCATTTGTCCGAAAGTTCCGGCAAATATCGTACAAAACGAGGCATTATCCAAATAGATAGTAAAGTCGGGTTCTACCGAATAATATGACCCGAAATTATTCGGGGATTGTTAGAGCATGGGCGACAACCACGACCAAGGACCACGCCCAGAGTACGAAGTGCAAGCACGCGATGCGCTGGGTGTCCTTGGAGAGCAACAACTCAGCGGAAACTCGGTGGTTGGACTCTGCGCATCGAGTGTGAAGACCACAATCACCCTCCAGCAACTGCTCCAGAGGCATACCCATCTGCTCGTCGTCAAAATGACGAAGAAGTGGTCATCGTGAGAGACCTCACAAGGGCTGGTGCTCGACCCAGAGTGATTGCCACGGTTCTGCGGGCGCAACGGAGTGGTGCGACAGCTCTCAGCCGTGGCGTTTACAATGAGCGCAGTCGTGCGATAGAAGAAGTTCTGACAAAATACGTTCGACACTGCGTTCAGACATCGTAGTCTTGCGCATATGTGCTTGCATGTACAGGCACCGAGGTCGCCCATGTCTGGGAAGCGGATGTCGTCTGGGTTCGAGTTGACATGCATGCGCAACACGTCTGCCGGCCTGTAGCGGGGTCACCGCACACTACGCACTAGGTACGACAAGTGACCCCCCACTCCTGCATATTCCATTTTGGAGGTTGTTCTATTAGAGAGTGTTCTTCTACAGCGAGATCCTCTATTAGAGCGCTTCCATAATTGGTGGCTCTCAGTACTTCCGTACTTAGTCGAGAGCATTCACAACGTCAAATCAAAAACCTCAGTTGAAAAATCACCCAATCGCTTCCTCGTGAGTCCACGAGCAAGCCAAAGGCACGTCCCGTGACACGGCCACTCTACAGGTGGTGCGGTGCGGGGTAGAGCAGGCGGTGCGCCTTCGCTTCGCGTCAATCGATTGCTCTCTCGAGGATGGTCTGGCTGATCGCCTAAACGAGCACTCGCTTTACCAGCGCTGAGCACCTCCTGGGTCAATCGGCGTCGCATTTCTTTGTCGTGCACGATTGCACTGCCAGCAATGCATGGGGCTCGCTGGCGTCGGTGCCCGCACTTACGAGACTTTAGAGTCAGGAAGGGGTTGTTTTGGCCTTGACTTTGTTGGCTTTTGCTGCTTGTTCGCCACGCGTCGGGACATCACGGGTTGGTGCCATGTTGGCTCTCTTTCTCCAATTGCTGAATGAAATTGATTTGTGCTATCAGCAGCGTTTTGCAATGTCCACCAATTAATCTTTATCGAGAATACTCTGGATGTAACAGGGTGTGTTACACAAAAACTCTTGTAGAGAATAAATCTTCTACAGAGTCAGTGATCTTAAAAGAATGACTTCTTTTAAAGTGAGTCGCACTTTAAAGAGTGCGACGCAGTAAACCACCGCGCTTTAATCAGCGTGATACGGTTTGCGTCTGACACACAATGGACACACAAGTCTATTGTGATGTAAGCCATACCATAAAATATCTGACCTTCTGACAGCAATTCTGACTTGGACACAAATATCATAAACTGGTGCATTGGTGGCACACTGTGCCGTCTTGTGCCTATTCGACAAAGTACGATTGCTGCTGTTTAATTTTGTCTGCGGCTGGTTGTGAGCGTGCGTGGGCGGCGTGAGAGGCTTCAAAGCTCTCTGGTTGTGGAGAAAACGACGAAAAACGAAACCAAGCCATTTGTGTGTGTTTGATCGGTGCTTGCCATGTGCGCGCTTGC
>JAASFN010000428.1:0-20730 GCA_023333795.1 Globisporangium rhizosaccharum | reverse complement strand
TGTCCTGTGGCAGTGCCATGGTCATGGCCATGGGACAGTAGTCAGTCATTCGATGAGTCAGTCAGTCAGTCAGTCAGTCGATCGGTGAGTCAGTTTCTCGCTCGCTCGTTAGCGCCATCGCACGCGACAGTGGACAGAACGGAGCACATACACATACACGTACATGCGAATGGCTCTGCTGCGTCGGAGATGTCGCCAGTCGAAACGAACCGAAGTGACCTCGGTGAGGTGAGGTGAGGGCAGCGACAGCGACAGCGACAGCGACAGCGAGGAGCGGCTCGACTAGCCTCGGCTTGCATGCACGAGGAGCCAGGGCCTAGAAGCTGCACGCTGCACGCTCGTGCCAACAGTGCCGCTTAGCGCTGTGGCCGTCACCCCACTGCGTCAGGCAGTCGATCGAGTACAAGTAGAGCAGTGGCACGCGCGGGGACGCTGTCGACAGAACAGTCAAGTCGGTGGTGCATGAGTGCATGAGTGCATGAGTGCATGAATGCGTGCCAGGAGCCACACGACGCGATCGGCGAGAGTAAGGAGTGCACGCACACACACACACGGTCGCACCTTTGTGGACAACCGAGCGTGATGGCAAGGGCCAGAGTTGTCGCTTGTCCGTCCTCCGCACAGACGACAGACGACAGAAGGGCTTGGCGCGGCGACACAGTGGAGCTGGCAGGCGACAGACACCAGCGACCAGCGACGTCGAACGCCAGTGCGAGCGAGCAAGCTCTTGCGCGCGACCGACCAACCGATTCATTGATCGATCGCAGTACTTGGGGCGCTGCGAGGTCGAGAGAGAGAGAGCGAGCAAGCAAGCAAACGAGCGAGACGGAGAGAGAAAGAGAAAGAGAGTAGTGTACTCATCGCCCATCACTTGCAGCGTCTTGCAGCGTCTTGGAGGCTTGGAGCGTCTTGGAGCGTCCGCTTTTCCAGCGCGCGCTGCTTTGCTTGCATCTTGTGCGCAATACGTACTCGTGCGCGGCGAAAGACTCGAGTACGGAGCGAATGCACGCAGCGCGTCCTGACCTGCACGTCACACACGGCGCATACTGTGCGGCGCATGGGACATGGCAGCACTAGCGGCAGCACGTGAGTCGTTGTCAGTTGTCAGTATCACAGTATCATGCGACAGCGATACAGCACCAAGCGAATCGCAGAGACAGAGACAGCGGCATGACGACGCACCTCGGCCACGTTCGTCCTTTGCCAAAGTCCGCATGCGCGTGAGTCTTACGTCAACCACTTGCTTGTGGCACCTCCGGAGTGCCCATACACAAGACCCCATCGAGAGAGCGCGAGAGAGCACGTAGAAATTTGCGAGTGAGAGAGTGAGAGAGTGAGAGTTCGTGTGAGCGTGCATGGACAAGTTAGCGCACGTGAAGTGGCGGTGCTCTACGTACCAAAGAGCGCTTCTGGCTGTGTCACGTGGACGAGGTGTGCACAGCACATGGCGCACGAGCGCACGCATGAATGCATGGGCGGATGAACCGACGGACGGACAGGTCGACAGCGCGCTGTGTGAGTGCGTGGTCTTGCGCCAAAGTCAAAGCCGCAGACTGCGGCTGCGAGCGCAGGCGTCGCACATCTCTTCTCGCCGAGAAAGGTCTCGCGCACCTGCGTTCTTGTTCGCGTTTGGATTTTCAAACGAGCGCGTGTGCGTTTGAATGTTCAGATCTCGATGCGTTGCGAAGGTGCATACACCGAGCGTCTCGTGGTGGTTGAGCGCGTGTACTTTGCGTGCTTGAGCGCGACGTGTGTTCGTGTCGATCGATTGGAAGAACGTGGGGTTCGATACTCCGCTATGTGCGCGCTGAGCGTACGGATTTACGACCTATTGAGAGATTCGAGTAGCGCGCGCGAGTACGAGTAGTCAGCTAGCTGCTCTGTCAGTGCAGCGTGTCGTGCAGTGGAGCGAGCGTCGTCGTAGCCTGCTTGAGCACGCGCACACCATGCGTCGTGTTGATGGCGTCTTGATGGCAATGTGGATAGCTTGAAGCAACAGCGGTAACGTACTTAATCGGGTACTTACAGTTTTTCCATCGTGCCCAATGCTGTGTAGTGACAAAAGAGAGGGATCAAGTCCACGCACATTATCAGGCTGTCAATGATCGTCTTGCTGCTCAATGTGCACGCCATACTGGTGCTGCTGCTCGCTCTCACACCTTGCTGCGCATGAGGTTACACATGCCATAGCGTGACACTCGTGTTGGCAGGTGCAGCAGCCCTCTTCGACCTACAGGCGCCGGTGCTCGTGCCACTGAGAACGCCGTCTACATAATGCAGACACAAGTTCATCGCCGACACTCCACTGTCGTCAAAGCCGAGTGACGTGACACGTGAATGACCGTGAGAGAGAGAGAGAGGTCATGTCATGCGCGTTGCAAGCACTGGCAGTCGAAGAGAAGTTCGCAAAGAGCTACATGTACTTGCTTGATACTTAGAAAAGAGAAGAAGATGGCGATGCACTACTACCACTCGCTCGCACTGCCACATGCACTGCAGGCGTTTGGGATCTACGCAAGCGCCACGCCCGGCGTGTTGACGCTGTGGAAACCGTCCTTGGCGCTCGGGAGCGCGTTCACGGCGTCGCCAAACACTTCGACGTTCTTGCCCTTTGGCTCGTACCCGAAGAAGAACACGATGAGCGAGATGAAGATGAGCACGCCGCCGAAGACCCACATGATTGCCTCGAGCGACATGCCCCACGACCCAAACATCTCGTTACACAGGTACGGGCCGCTGAACGCGCCGATGCGGCTAAAGCCCGACGGGTACGCCGCGCCCATGCCGCGGATCGCCGTTGGGTAGTTCTCTGGCGTGTACGCGTAGACGCAGCCCCAGGCGCCGAGCATGAAGAACGACAGGAACGAGCCGCTGATGATCACTTCGGTCTTGTGCGGCGGCACGTAACCGAGCGCCATGGCCGACAGGAACGCGCCCATGAGGAACACCACGAGCGTCTGGCGACGGCCCCAGACCTCCACGAGCGCCGACGCGACGAGGTAGCCCGGGAGTTGGAAGAACGTGATGAGCAGGATCGACTTCCACGTGCCGTTGAGGTTGTAGCCGTTGCCGTTGTCCCATACGAGCGTCGGCAAGTAGATGAAGATCGCGTAGTACGACATCGAGATGCCGAACCAGAGCGTCCAGAGCACGAGCGTGCGCACGAGGAACGGGTCGCGGAAGAGCAGCGCAATGCGCGCAATGTGCGAGTCTGGCAGCTGCGGCGCGGTCACGGCGTACGCCTCAACGTTCTCCAAGTCGGCCTTCTCGTCAAACGCCTCGAGGCCGTGCGCGCGCTCGATCTTCTCGACGATCGCCACCGCCTCTTCATACCGCCCGACGCTCGCGAGCCACTTGGGCGACTCTGGGATCGTGAAGCGGATCACGACTGAGTAGATCACTGGGATGCAGCACAAGTAGAACGTCTCGCGCCAGCCAATGCTCGGCGCTACGCCGAACGCGAGCCAGACTGCAATCATGCATCCGATCGCCCAGAACGACTCGAGCAGCACGATGATGCGGCCGCGCGTCTTTGCAGGCGAGAGCTCTTGCACGAGCGTCGATGCGACGGGGAGCTCACCGCCGAGACCGATGCCCGAGAGGATGCGGAAGATCGTAAGCGAGTTGATGTCCCACGCCGCGCCGCAGAGCCCGAGGCCGAAGAGGAAGACGACGAGCGTGACCATGAACATCGGGCGGCGCCCATACTTGTCCGAGAGCGAGCCAAAAAGGAACGAGCCGATGAACGAGCCAACGAAGACAGCGCCGCCGAGGAACGAGCCCTGGTGGACGCTCCACGAGATGTCCTTCTTGATGAGCCCGGTACAGTAGATGAACACGAACGTCTCCATCGAGTCCATGGCCCAGCCGATGCCCGTGAGCATGATCAAGCGGATGTAGTACCACGAGAGTCCGAGGAAGACGCCGCGGTCGCGCTCGCCGATCGCGTCGATGCGGCGCGTGATGCGCACCACGGCCTCGACATTGTCCACTGGCATGCGCGTGTCGGCCATTGTGTTAACTGCCGATGTTGTCGTCGTCGTCGTGCTTCACTTCGTGCGTGATGCTGCTGCTGCCTGTCACTTGTGAACAAGTGATCGCGAGACCGAGGGGGCGTGTCGACCAGTGATTGCGAGACCGACGAGGAGGATTGGAGAATGAGCGAGTGCGAGTGTGTGCCGCAAGAACGCGTGCCGCTCAAAGAGCTGCTGCAACGGCTTGCACTTGACCAGAGCGACCGCTGGCCGGCTCAGAACGACTGTCCAGCGCCACATAGAATTATCAAATTACGACATTGCAATGGTTTTTAATGTCGCCACGCACGACCGCGACCGCTGGCGTGCTGAACTGGCTTGCATAGCCAGGCGACATGCGGGAACATCGCCCACCATTTAATTTGAAAATTGTATGTTGCAAGCACAGTTGCACTTTTGAGGTCACATGCTGAGTGAGGAGCAAATTTTACTCGTCCTGTCTGCTGCAACGCGCATTTTGATTGGCTGATTTGACCTTCTGAATTCGATCTGGTTTTAGATCGGTTTTGAAAGGTACACTGCGTATGTTTTCAACACTTTTACTGTACTTCTTGTACTTTATTTCATTATGCTGCGTATGTATCAGCATGATCTGCGTACGTTTCCAACACTGTCACAGTACAATTCATGATCAATGTTTGGGTGCTGCGACTTTTTCAAAGGCATCACTGTACGCTGAACGAACGATCTTTGCGCCACAATGCGACGACGCTAGCGACTTGTTGGAAGCATACAAACATCGAGTCAAACTGCTTTCCCGATTGACGACGACATCGACAGATCTGTGATGCGATGTGTGCTGCGACCACATCATCAGGACCGAGTCAAGTGCACTTAAGCTCGACGCTCCAAGCTCCAAGACGTCAAGCTCGACGCTTCACACACACTTGCCACAGCGCGTGCTTGCAGCGCTTTTCCACGGAAAAGCACGGCGCTGAACCGAGGCCATCGCGTCGCGATGACGAGCGTTCTCTCTATGTCCATCAGTCAATCTCTCTCGAACACAGACCACAAGCAGCGCTTGCTCATGTGCTCGCACCTGCTCTAGGATCTGTGAATGATCTACGTGTATGCCACCGTCATTGGAGTCAAACACTGAGCTTTGCGGATCGAGGCCACGAGAGGGGTGGTCGCCAGCTGAGATCTCTGCGCCAATGCTGGATTGTATGTCCGCGTACATACTCATGCTCGCATGGACTCGAGTGAGCACTCCAGGTTGTGAGGTCACGTCTTGCCTTGCCTTGTCTTGCCTTGGACTATCTCGCGTACTTGTGTGCATGCTTGCCCAGACAACGTCGAGCCCCGAGCCAAGGTGAACCCAACGCCCCGCGACCTTTCGTGTCGGTTCGTGTGCATGGACTAACCGAACTGCAATGCGATGCGAGGCAACGAAGCTGGTCGACCACACGACCACGTGAACGCGTGAACGTCCCGGCAAGAGCGAGCGCCTTGTCGATACGTGTCTCCAAGAGCCGTCATGTGAATATGCTGTGCAAGATGGCGATGCGCTTCGACTCCGAGTCCCGACGATTCGCATTGCCACACCATGGCTGCTCGCCGCAAGTGTCGGCAGTACGAGTGTGACGAGTGAGAGCACATGAGCACCACGAGTGCAAGCAAAGCAGAGCAAAGGCCACGAAGCAGACCCTGCGCGAATCGCATGATCTCTGAGCGACCTGAAGGATTCTCTTCCTGCTTGCTTTGTGCACTCGATGCCAGTGTTGCAGCATGTCAGGCGCACTGCCATGTGCTCACTGCTATCATCGTCGCTTCGAGCAGCAGCAGCAGCAGCATCTGCAGTTCGAGTAGTGCGAGCGACGATGACAAGCGTTGAGAGCTAGCTCGAGCTTGACGAAGATACCGCCTAAATAGAGAACGCATTCACTTTGTTTTATCACTATTGAGTCACACACTGATGTTTGCTTGTGAAGAAGCGACTCACGCTTCTCTCGAGCAAATCACACGCACCCAAGGAGCTCCCAATGCACGAAGACCAGGAAGACCAGTCGCCACCTCCACCGCCGCTGCGATCACTGTCGCTCGATGCACTCTCGCTTGATGAGACGACGCTTGATGCAGAGACGCATCGGCAGCGCGCGCTCGTAGGATCACACTCCCTGCCCATATCGTCGTCGACATCGCCACCATTGTCGCCCGCTGCCTCCTCCTCCTCTGCGTCGTCGCCATCTTCGACGCCACCGCCGCCGCCGCTCGACCACAAGAGCTCGTTCATCCAGCGCCCTCTCCACGCGCTCACGTACAATAAAACCCGCTCGTACACGTCGCCGCATCTGCTGGCGCACCAGGACGAGACGCTCTTTCCGGTCTCCGAGAGCTTTGCTCTGCGACGACGGCGGCGCGACGAAGCGAACATCGAGCACGCGCGCTTCGCAGTCGGACGCATGCTGCACACGCGGAAAGCAGCGAGCTTTAGCGAAGGCGTAGAGCCAGCGACGGCGGAGCGCATGGCCGACACGGACGTGTTCCTCGGCGGGTCGTGCAACCCGACAACGTGGCGGCGCGAAGTGGCGATCCCGCTCCTGGAGGACGCGCGCGTGAAGTACTTCAACCCGCAGGTGGACGACTGGTACGAGGAGCTCATCCAGATCGAGACGCGCGCGAAGGAGACGGCCAAGGTCGTGCTCATGGTCATCGACAACGCCACGCGGTCCATGGTCTGCATCAACGAGTCGGTCGAGTACATCTGCCGCGGCCGCCGCGTCGTGCTCGTGGTCGACGACATTGCGCCAGGGACCGTCGTCGAAGGCGCGGAAGTGATGCCAGAGGAGCTCGCCGACCTCAACGGCGCGCGCGAGTGTCTGCGGCACCTTGCGCGGAAGAAGCGCGTGCGCATGTTTGCGACTGTGCGCGCCGCGGTGCTCGGGACGATCGAGTGGGTGCGCGCAGACAGCTTGACGACGTTCGTGCCGGAAGTGCCGCGGCTGCGCAAGCGGTCGTCCATTGTGCTCAACCGGTGGTCGGGGCAGATCAAACCGCGGCGCAACACGTCGCGCTCAGCGTCGTCCACTGCAGTGCTCTCGCTCGTTACGCCGGCGTCCAGTAGCAGCAATCACAAGAGCAGTAGTGTCCGTCCAAAGCCTCTGAGCTCGCCGTCCAAGTCGGCGTCGCTCCCACCATCAGCATCGGCATCGTCAGCCGAGTCGATTGTCCAGCACCTCGGGTGCAAGCTGTACGGGAGCTACTCGGGCGGGTCCGTGTACCTCGGCGGGAACGTCGACGCGACGTCGTGGCGCGAAAAGGTCGCAGTGCCGCTGCTCCAGAAAGCCGGGATCCCGTTCTACGTCCCGCTGCTCGACTACCTCACGTTCGATGCGCCGCCGCGGCAGGTCGGGACGCCCCATGTCTCGCGCGCTGAGCGATGGCAAGAGATCGACGCTGAGAAAGACAGCGCGGAGCTCATTCTGTTTGTGATCCCGAAGCAAGCGCGCTCGATCGCAGCGATGACTGAAGCTGTCGAGCTCGTTGCGAGCTGGCACGCAATGCTCCTTGTGATCGAGCCGCTCGAAGACGGCTGCATGGTCACGAAAGACGGACGCGTGATCGCCGGTCGCGAGTTCAAAGACCTCGCACGTGCACGCGCGTACTTGCAGGAGATGGCTGAGCGCAACGACGTCCAAGTGCTGTCGTCGGTCGAAGAAGCTGTTGAGAGCATTGTCGAGCAGCTCTCGTAGACAGGAGAGAGAGAGAGAGAGGTTTGCGTCTTGAGAGTGAGGGTCGAGTCGCTCACCACAAGAACGTCCTGAGCAGCTCCACAAGATTTTGTCCATCGGGACCTCGTACGAAATGATGAAATAGCTCATGCTCACGCGTTTCAGCCTACTGCACACGCACGCACACATGAGGTCGCCACAAGAATGCAAGAGTGCGAGCGCGAGAGCTGATCGTCATCACCTACTGTCAGTGAGTCGCCTTGGTCAAGTGAACCCATTGTGGACGAGCAGAAGATGTGGTCCACTCTCAGTGCCACAAGAATTCGCACTTTAACGAGTAATTTCAGTACGACAGAGTCGAATGCAGATCACTGGCGCAGCCGCATATTCCAAGATCCCGACGACTGACGAAGCGAGAGACGAGATGGCGGACGCTGCTGCTTCGACCCCTACGACTGCTGCGACTGCTGCAACTGCGACGCCCATGACGACACCGCCGCCTGCTCCAGCGACTGCGTCGGACGCTGCGCCGGCCGGTGAGGAGAAGAAGCTGAGCAAGAATGCGCTCAAGAAGCTCCAGCGCGCGGAGAAGAGCGACAAGCCGAAGAAAGAGAAGGACCCGAACCGGTGGGCGCCAAAGAAGGACAAGGAGGCGAAGAAGAAGGACGCAAAGCCGGCGGCGGTCGTGCCTGCGTTCGTCAACACGACGCCAAAGGGCGAGAAGAAGGACATGGCAGAGCCCATGGCCGCGGCGTACAACCCGGTCGCAGTCGAGTCGGCGTGGCAAGCGTGGTGGGAAAAGTCGGGCTTCTTCGCGTGCTCGGACGAGAAAGTGAAGAGCGCAAAGCCGAACGAGCGCTTCGTGATGGTCATTCCGCCGCCGAACGTCACGGGCTCGCTCCACTTGGGCCACGCGCTCACGGTCGCGATCCAAGACGCGCTCACGCGCTGGCACCGCATGCTCGGGCACGCGACGCTCTGGGTCCCAGGCACGGACCACGCCGGCATTGCGACGCAGTCGGTCGTCGAGAAGCGCTTGATGAAAGACGAGAACTTGAGCCGTCACGACCTTGGCCGCGACGAGTTCCTCAAGCGCGTGTGGGAGTGGAAGGACCAGTACGAGAGCCGCATCCACCACCAGTTCCGCAGCGTCGGGTGCTCCGTGGACTGGGACCGCGCGTACTTCTCGATGGACGACAACTGCTCGCGCGCCGTGCGCCACACGTTCTGCACGCTCTGGGACGAGAAGCTCATTTACCGCGCCACGCGCATGATCAACTGGAGCTGCCGGCTCAAGACCGCGCTGTCGGAGATCGAAGTCGACTACATTGACATTGAGAAGCGCACGAAAATGGCGGTGCCAGGCCACGACCCCGCGCGCAAGTACGAGTTTGGCGTGCTCACGTCGTTCGCGTACCCGGTCGAAGACTCGAACGAGCAGATCATCGTCGCGACGACGCGTCTCGAGACGATGCTCGGCGACACGGGCATTGCGGTGCACCCGGAGGACCCGCGGTACACGCATTTGCACGGCAAGTTCGTGATCCACCCGTTCAACGGCCGCCGCATCCCGATCGTGCTCGACGGCGTGCTCGTGGACATGGCGTTTGGTACTGGCGCAGTGAAGATCACACCAGCGCACGACCCGAACGACTACGAGTGCGGCAAGCGCAACGGCCTCGAGTTCATCAACGTGTTGACGGACGACGGCGCGATCAACGACAACGGCGGCGAGTTTGCCGGTCTCATGCGCTACGACGCGCGCGTGGAAGTGGAAAAAGCGCTTGCAGCGAAGGGGCTGTTCCACGGCAAAGTGGACAACAAGATGCGCCTCGGCATCTGCTCGCGCTCGGGCGACGTGATCGAGCCGCTCGTGAAGCCGCAGTGGTTCATCAACTGCGACCAGATGGCGAAGGACGCGATGGCTGCGGTCACGAACAAGGACCTGACGATCCTGCCCGAGTCGCACGAGAAGACGTGGTTCCGCTGGCTCGAGAACATCCGCGACTGGTGCATCTCGCGCCAGCTCTGGTGGGGCCACCGCATCCCCGCGTACTTTGCGCGCATCACGGGCGAGAAGTGGGTCGACCCGAACGCCGATGAGAACGCCGGGCGCTGGGTCGCCGGTGTGAGCGAAGCCGACGCGCGCGCAAAGGCTGCGAAGAACCTCGGCGTTGCGCCGGAGCAGATCACGCTCGAGCAAGACGACGACGTGCTCGACACGTGGGTGAGCGCTGGGCTCTTCCCGTTCGCGGTCTTTGGCTGGCCCGAGAAGGCGATCGACTTTGACAACTTCTACCCGACCGACTTGCTCGAGACGGGCTCGGACATCCTCTTCTTCTGGGTCGCGCGCATGGTCTTCATGGGCCAGAAGCTCACGGGCAAGCTGCCGTTCCACACTGTGTACCTCCACTCGATGGTGCGCGACAAGTACGGCCGCAAGATGTCCAAGTCGCTCGGGAACGTGATCGACCCGCTCGAGATCATCGCCGGGTGCTCGCTCGAGGACTTGCTCGCGAAGCTCGAGAGCGGGAACCTCCCGCAGAAGGAGGTCGAGAAGGCGAAGAAGGGGCAGCAGGCGGACTTCCCGAACGGCATCCCCGAGTGCGGCGCCGACGCCTTGCGCTTTGGTCTCCTCGCGTACACGCAGCAAGGGCGCGACATCAACTTGGACATCAACCGCCTCGTGGGCTACCGCAACTTCTGCAACAAGCTCTGGAACGCCACGCGCTTTGCGCTCACGCACCTCGAAGACGGCTTTGTCGGCGACGACAGCATGGCAGCAACGGTCCTGGCGAACCCAGCCGTGAGTCTCCGCGACCGGTACATCCTCAGCCGCCTCAATGTGACGATCACGGCGTGTAACGCGGCGTTCCAGGCGTACGAGTTTGGCGAACTCACGAACGTGCTCTACAACTTCTGGCTCTACGACCTCTGCGACGTCTACCTCGAGCTCGCAAAGCCGGTCTTTAGCGGCGACGACGCCGAGGCGAAGCGCACAGCGCAGCAGACGCTGTACATCTGTCTCGAGTACGGACTGCGGCTGCTGCACCCGCTCATGCCGTTTGTGAGCGAAGAGCTGTGGCAGCGGCTGCCAGGGAAGCGCGCGACTGCGAGCATCACGATCGCCGCGTACCCGCTCCCAATCGCTGGCTGGACGAACGCCGACGTCGAAGCGAACATGGAGGTCGTGAAGGAGGTGATCCACGCCGCGCGGTCGGTCCGCGCCGAGTACGGACTCGTGAACAGCGTCCGCCCGCAGTTCTTCATCAAGTGCAGCGACGCGGACGTCCAGCGCGTCGTGGACGCGCAGCTCGACGACTTCAGCACACTCGCCAAGGCCGGCGCGTGCAAGAGTCTGCTGAGCGAGGAGCCGCCGAAGGGCTGCGCGATGCACAGCGTGAACGAGAAGATCCAGATCCACGTGCTCTTGGCCGGGCTCGTGGACTTTGCGAACGAGATCGCGAAGCTCGAGAAGAAGCTCCAGAAGATCGCGCCGTCGATCGAGAGCCTGCGCAAGAAGATCAGTAAGGACGACTATGCGACGAAGGTGCCGGCGAACGTGCGTGAGACGGAAGCTGCGAAGCTCGAGGCGCTCACGAAGGAGCAGGACGCGATTGCGAGCGCCATCGCCGGCTTCCAGCGCCTGCTCTAAGCGCGTTGTGGTCGATGAGGATGCGTCCATCAAACGCACACACAGCCACTATCGCATGCATGGCGCGACGCCATCACCAGAGCGACGACGACCTGCACATGAGTGAACGGACGAATGCATGACGCTACGACTTTGCTTCTTTTGTCGGACAATCTGCTCTAGAAGAGTGGATATTTGGATACTTTGGTGGATCATTGTCAGATGTACTGGTGTCTGCAGCGGGGACTGCAAGTGTAAGGCGCAGCAGACCGCAAAGCACTGGAGAGCGCATGGCGCTGGTCGCATGAAGAAGACGCGATTCGCTCTCTCTCTCTCTCTCTACTCGACATTGCCAACAATCGGGTCAATGAACGCCTGCGTGGCGGTAAAGACGTCGTCCGGACCCGGCGTCGCGTCGACCTTGAAGACCTTGTCGAGCGCCTGGTAGTACTCGATCACCGGCATGGTCGAGTCGAGGTACGTGTAGAAGCGCTTACGGATAGCATCGGCGTTGTCGTCCGTACGGCCCGACGTCTTGCCGCGCTCGAGCAGCCGCTCCTCCATGACGCTTTCGGGGCAGTCGAAGAACAGCACGCCCTCGACCTGGAACTCGTCCGGCGCCATCGCCGCCTTCCAGCCCTCGAGGTTGTCAAAGTTGCGCGGGAAGCCGTCGATGAGGAACAGGTCGCGCCCGCTCTTGACCATCGCCTGCTGCAAGAGCGCGAGCGTGATTTGCACCGGCACGATCTGCCCCTCCTTGATCATGCGGTCGATCAGCTCGCCGTTCTCCGAGCCCGACTGGCGCTCCTCGCGCAGGAGGTCGCCTGCCTGCAATGCACAAGCGTTTGAGTAGAGATAGAGAGACATACGTGAGCATACAGGAGCAAACAAAGACGAGAGCGACAGCGTCGCAGCAGCCAGAAAGCAACAGGAGCAGGAGCTCAGCCACGACAACACCACTCGGTCTAAAGTGACAATACCAAACTCATGCAGCGGCCGTACCGAGAGGTGCACAAAGCCGTACTTCTCGACGAGCTTGCCGCACTGCGTGCCTTTGCCGGCGCCAGGGCCGCCGAGCACGAACAGGATCCGCTTCTTCAGTGCGCCGCTCATCGTCCTTCCGCTCTCGTCGTCGTCGGCTGAGTTTTGTTGTGGGGAGGAGCAATGTGGCGTCCAACTGCCACTATACAACATGCAAGTCATTTTTCAATAGGAATGTATCGGTTCATTCGAATGCAACAATTCCGCGAGCACTAAACATACAAATGGCAAGTCTATTGCGTGCAGCCATCTCTGTGCATGAAACGACGTCAGTGCAAGTTGATCGCGATCTCATGACGATCGTCTCGAGATGCATATGTCTCGCTCACTCGCGACTGCTCTTGTCGTCGCTATGAGCTCCATCGGCATCATCTTTGCCAGTCTCGTCTTGCTCGTCGTCTGCAGTTGCGACTGCGCCAGGGAGCAGCACAACGACAGGAACAGTTGGCTCAGTTGTAGGCGCAGTCAGCTCCTGACTCGGCACTGCTGGAGTAGCAGGCATCGTCTTGGTTGCGCTACTGAGCGGCTCTTGCACGTGACAAGCGTCGTCAGAGTCCTCTGCAACTGGAACTGCAGTTGCCACTTGCGCTGCTGCCATCATCGCCTTTGCTTCTGCTTCGAGCGCCTCTTTCTCGCGGATCTGGACGTTCATGAGCTGCTCAAACGACTGGAGCTGGCGCATCGCGTCCTCAATGCGCATGCTAACGTAGCTCAGCTGCTGGTCCAAGTGCCGGTCGAGCTCTTCTGCGGCCTGGAGCAGTCTGTTGAGTCGCCAGCCACACAGAACATCATCATCAGTCTCTCTCTCTATGGACAGGAGGCTATGAGACTGGAGGCACCTCACCTCTGCGCGTCGTTCTGTGCGCTTGTCTCGAGTCGCTCCGACTCGCTCTCGCCTTCCTCCTCTTCTCCACTACCACCTTTTGTCCGCCGACCGCCGTCTTGCAAGCCCCAGACGCGCTTCAGGTCCGTGAGCTCGGCCGCATCGTCTGCGATCGCAAAGATCTCGCGCGTCGCGTGCTGGAGCTTCGCCACCCCTCGCGTCGCTGCGAGGCGCAGTTTCTAGTGCAAGAGCGAGTGCGTCTGTCAGTACGATCGGCTATGATGCACTGACAGCAGCAGTCGCAATGGCGCGTACATTGGGCAGCGACGTCTCGTAGACGCTCATGCCACTCGCTTCGAGCTGCTTGCGCGCCATGGCGAGCAACGAAGCGCCAGCGTCGCTCTTGGCGTTGCTCGCGACGCTCCGATCCGAGTCGAAGCGCTCGCGGAGGATCGCGACTGCGACGTTCTGTTCCGACCACACACAGACACACACCCATCGCCAGAGCCAAGAGCATGAACGCAGGACATCAGCACGTGCCATGCAGAGACTGAATGAATGAATGACTGAAGGAAGAAGGCGGCGATCGATGAAAGACGCACGAGCAGCACAAACGTCGTCGAGAGCTGAAAGAGCATGCGAAAGACCACGACTTGCGCATCACGAGCGTCACTGTCGCCCGTCCAGCGCTTGAACAGACCCGACGCCATCGACGCGCTAACAGACGCACTCACCGCATGCATGAGCTCGTAGCTTTGTCTTCGAACGCACCTACAAGATACAAGACGTACATGCTGTCGGCAAAGCTGCGGAAGCTCGCGTGCGACGCTGGGAAGAGCATCGCGCCTGCTTGTGCAAAGCCGACGACGTAGAGCACGAGCACAAAGACGTAGGCGTGCAGGAGCGTCTCGGCGCGCTCAAACTTGCTCATGACGCCTTTGAGCGGCTTGAGGCACTTGGCGAACCGGAAGAGGCGCCACCACATGAACACCGCGGCCCATGCGAGGACGCATCGCTCGCTCTGCACGAGCTGCGCAATCGGCGCGAGGTCAACGAACGCGTTGTTTGCTGCGAGCTCCACGAGCAATGCGTGCGACGTCGCGACGTGCAAGCGCACGCGGAGTGCGATCGCCGCGACCCAGAGACCGAGGATCGCAGCGTCGACGACGTGGCCAGGAACGATGAAGTAGAACCACCGGTAGCGCAGGACCTTGAGCACTTGCTTGTGCGCAAACCAGCCGAGTGCTGCGAGCAGCGCGATCTCGACGTAGAACCGCAACGCAAAGACAAAGACGCCGTCGGGGTACTGGTCCAAGTGCATCGGCGCAATGTCAGTCGTCACGACGATGCCGCCAGTTGCAGCGAACTCAAAGAGCAGCGTCACGGCGCAGTGCACGTCGATCGCTGCGTTGTACAGCGTGAACTCGACAAAGAGCGCGCGACTCGCGCGGTCGATCCAGTTGGCGTCGCGCAGCTTCGTGAGCTGGCAGTACGGACTGCAAGCTGGTGGTGCTGCAGTGGCGTTGAGCCGCGGGATGAAGTGCCGGTATCCGCTCGGTGGGTACGTCGCAAGTCGGCCAGTAAAGTGCGGCAGGTCGGGCGTCGGGTCCGACCAGTGGTCGACGAAGCTCTGGGTCTCGACTGCGCTCGTGCGCTCGACGTCGCGTGCGTACGATGGGTAGCACGGCTGCTGCTGGCCGCTGCACGTCGTGTTGCGCACGCGCACGAGTCGGAGCTGCACGCCACCGAGGAGCCAGTTGGTCCGGTCCACGACTCCGAGCTGCGAGTCAACGTCTGCAGCAAAGAGGTCGCCGTTGTACCAGCGGTCCTGGAAGAGCGTCTCGTGGAGCGGACCGAGGACGTAGCGCCACACGTCGTCGACGCTGCTCACATCTTGGAGCGAGCGCTCGAGCCGCTGCGTCGGAGAAGCGGTAGGAGATGACATGGACGCTGGAGTCGGCCACTTTCGCTCGACAAGCGCGCGCTCGACACTGAGCACGAGGTCGCTCGAGCGGTGGTCGTAGAGCGAGAGCACGGACGTGAGCAGGAAGCAGAGCGCAAAGAGCGCGTAGAGCAGCAAGTCGGCGCGGCTCGCTTGCTCGCGCTGCGAGAGCTCGCGCGCGTCGTACAACGTGCACTTTTGGAACGGATAGAGCGTCTTCTTGAGCTCGAGGCGCGTGTGGCGGTGCTGCGGCCCTGCGTACGCAAACAGCGCGACGTACGCGAGGTCGAGGACCTTGGACTGGTTGATCGCAGCGTACGCTTCGTGGTGCGCCGCGAGCTTTGCGAGGAGCTGGAAGCCCTCGACTGCGATCTCCTCAGTGTCCAAGTGCGACGCGAGCGCTTCGACGATGCGTGGGATGCCCGTGAACCCAAAGACTGCGACAATCAAGCGCGTGTCGAGCGCTGATGAGCAAGAGCAAGAGGAAGAGCAAGAGAGAGAGAGAGAGAGCTTAGGAGCACGTTCTATGGCAGCAGCGCCATGGAGTCGCACGACGCACGCACTCTTTGCGTTGAGGCCGTTGAGGATCCCGATCGCGTGCCACACGAGCTCCGTGTCTTTGATGAAGCGCTTCATCGTCGCCATCGTGAGCACAATGCCGTTCGCGTCAATAAACGCCGCAGTCATCGCCGCTAGCGCATGCGTAGTGCGTGATGAAGAGACGGACGAGCGTGAGAGGAAGACGCTTGAGCACATGCGCTGGTAGCACTTAACGCAGTACCGTCCGTGACAAAGAACCCGAGCGGCACGAGTGCGCCTCGGCACGTCGCTTGACTTGCGCGGTACCGCTTCACGAGTCCAAGCAGCTCGAGCACGAGCGCTGGTGACGATACCGTCTCTTTCACGAGGTCTAGCGTTTCAGGACGCACACACAGAGCCATGCACAAGGACGTGAGAACGCAACTGTGCTTGGTCTCTCTCCCTTTCGCACTCGCTATCGATCGTCCGCACCGTTCATGACGAGCGACCCAAGTGCCTGGCACGCCGTGCTGATGACGTCGTGCTTGTTGTCGTGGAAGCGCACGCACTTCATTAGGATCTCGGTCGCATCCGTGACCGCAAGGAACTCGAGCGCGCCGTCCACTGCGACGCAACAGCGTCAGTCTCTCTCGCATCGTGCTACGTCCACCAGACAGACAACTAGTCGACTGAAGTTGCTACCACACGCACCGTGGAGCTTGGAGTAGATGTGAATGCACTCGAGCACCGGCACGAGGACGTTCTCGTTGTGGATGAACTTCTGGAGCGCAAAGAGCGCGAGCTGCATGCCATGAGCGGCGAAGAAGTCGTACGCCGGGTTATACCCGAACGTCTGGCTCCCGCACGCAAAGTAGAAGTTGCCGACGTCTGCAAGCGTCTTGAAGCCCAACGTGACGGCCCAGACGTAATTGATCTCCTTGCTGATCGAGTCGCAGATGCTCGGGACGCCACGCGACTTGAGCAGACTCAGGAGCTCTTGTTCAGCTAGAGCGAGAGTTCGTGGTGGTGATCAAGCGAACAGAGCGAGGTTAGCGACAGAGCGAGTTCGCGTATGAGCGTGCGCTGGGCAATCAATCGTCAGGCGAGCCAAGTGTCATGTGCACCTTCTGTGAGCTCGCGCTTCGTGCGCTGATCGCGATGCGGCTCTTCAGGGAGCTGGTGGTACACGCGCGCCATGCTCTCTCACTCTCTCTACGACGCGCTCTCTCTACGACGCGACGTCTCGAGTGCCTGTCGTTGCGCTAGTCGCTCAAACCGACTCTCCACCACAACGCGTCGGTTCAAGATCACTTGTTGTACACTTGTGCAACGTATTGGACTTACGACAAGCGATGGAAGAAGGCTCGACACTCGCGTCGTCGTCGAGACAACGCAAGCACATGCACATAGACGTCTGCTCTCGATTTCATATTACAATATTAGGAGAAGAGGACGAGTGTGGAGGAGGGAGGAGGATGGCGCGCGATGGCGCTCGAGCGAAAAAACTGGAGAGAGCGCTACTGCTTGCGCACTATTTGTACAAGACGTGCGAGCTATAACCAGTCGTTCTGCGCCGGCTCTTCGTCGTCGAGGAAGCGCGTGTCGAGACTGACGCTCTTCGAGATACCGCGCAGCGACGTGGGGCGCGGCGACAGCGCTACGGACGACCCGCGGTTCAGCACGTAGCTCTGCGGTCCTGACATCGTCGACCGACCGCTCGAGGTCATGCGGCGCAGGTTCGCTGCACAGAGACGAGGACATCGCACAGTCACATGTCCACATGCGTTCAGTGCGTTGCGGCATTGTATTGGAAACAGCTCTAACAGGCAACGGCGGCGATTGTACCGAGAGACGTGGGGTTGCTCGTGACGCTCGTGTCGGTCAGGAACATCATCGTGTGACGCGCCGGCGGATCTAAAAATACACACAAGCACGCGTGTCGACGCGTCAGCGCCAGAGTGCGTGTGCGATGATGACGTCGCTGGTGCTGACACGAGCGTCACGTACCTAGCGTACTCTTCTTTGCGCTAATGAGCGCTGCGTTCGTCTTTGCTTTCTCCTGGTCGAGCTTGTTGAGCTTGAGCAAAATATCGCGGCGCTGGCGCAGCAGCGCAGCGAGATCGACGTCCGACTCGCGCTTTGGCATCGGCGCATTGTCAACCGCCGCGGGGTTGTCGAGTGCGTTCGCTGCGGTCTTGGACGTCACGGGCCGCGCAATCTTCTTGTAGTTCTTCTCCGACACGACGTCGCCGGTCGTTGTCACGTCGTGCTGCTTCTGGCAGTTCACGCAGAATCCGAGCTTGAACGGGTTGGCACGGAACTCGGTGCACACGGCTTCTTCATCTGGGTCGTCCACTGGCTCGCCCCACCGCGCGTGAATCACAGATGGCGAGTTGAGCGGACTCCCGAGGATGCAGTCGCTGTCAAAGTGCGTAAGCTCAATGTTGTGGTCCGCGGCCATGTAGCCCGGGTCGTCGTACGAGTGGTATACCACGTCTTCGTTCAGCGACGACTTCTGCCGTAAGTCTGGGCGTCCTCGTACTTTGCGAGGGTTCGTGCGGGAAGGCGGCACGCGCTTCGAGCTGCGAGTGAGAGCGAGCGAGCGATAGAGCACACACGTCAGACGAGCAGATCTGGGGCTAGCGCTCGTATGTGAGCAGGACGCACCCGTTGGAGGCGTCTGCTTCGATCGCAGCGTCCAAGTCAATCGGCTGGTTGTCGCCTGCTGTCCAGTGGAAGCGAGACGTCTCGCTCTTGGACTTCCCTCTGCACATTCGTTTGCACACACAACACAGCGAGCTTTGTCAGCGGCTGCGCACATATTCACTCGCGCACAAGTCGACAAGCTAGCAAACACACGCATGCACATACCTTGCGCGCGGTTGTCTCCGCGGCGGCGGCTGTGCTAGTGGCGACGGCGCCTCGAGCAGCGTGTCCAGATCCACGCTCTCGGTCACATTTGGCGCTGACCATCGCCCGCGGTCCGTGTTTTCTCTGTCGTGTCCATGCGTTGTGCGGTAGAGAAGAAGCGAATGTGAGCAACCAACACATACACTAGGAGGCGTGCTCCTGTCATTCGGACACATGCTCGTTCGTTCATGCGCACCTGACGACACGCGGGTGTCGCTCACTCAAGACGACTTGGTTCTGCCATCATCACACACAGAGAAACACAGACAGACATGTCACGCACTGGTCGACAAAGGACATGATTTATCCCGCCGTCTGTAGCGACGTCTGAGGTCGCAACGCACTCGGCGATCGTACCTCGGCTCGCGTGCAGGAGTTCCCCATGCATGCAGCCGCGCGCGTGCTGCGTCGCGCTCGTGCCTCTGGACGCCTGCTGCTGCTACTGCTGCTCGGTGCGTCTTGGTGCTGCTCGTGCTGCTCGCGCGCGCGTGTGTCTGCTTTGCTTGCTTTAGCCTGCTTTGCTTGCGTCTCGCGGTCGTCGCGCTTTGTGTTCTCTTCTCGTCTCTTTCGCTTCTGTGCTGTCTCTCGACACCGCGCGTTCTACCACCTGGATTTCGTCACTATCAAAAGTGTGTGTCTATCGGTTCCAAAAATAAGCCGTGATAGTGAGTAAATCGAGGTATTTCAAGCGACCTCGCGAATCGAGTACGGTTTTAGGTCGGTAGTACTTGAACCTCGATTATTGTCCTTTGTTGAACAGGACATGGCTCAACGCATGGGACAGTATGTTCTCTCAAAACCGGCACGCATTTCTCAAAACCGATTCAAAGCATCTCGCTTTGCCATGCAAGAGAAAGTGCGATTGCCGTGACACTCCAGATTTGTATGGCCGGAAATTCCCGCTGCGCTCAAAAAATGCCCGCGAGTCCCTAGCCCTCAAGCCAGCCCCGAATCCCTCGCTATCTTCGAGCCCGCGCGTCAAGTACTGCGGAGACCGATACAATGAAACAGCACGCGGTGCGATCTTTGTCCGCTCGAATCCCTCTCTACAAGCGCTGCAGACCTCTCGATTACGGAGAGGTCACACATACAGTACGTTCTGCTGCTATTCTCAGAAGTTGATCTCACTCTTATATGCATATGCATACAGCTAGTACGCCGTGTACAAGAAAAGCGCAACTTTTTTGCGCTTTGCATATAGGTGCCATATGAAATCTTTTTATAAATGACATACCTAGGTTGACTCGGCCGTGCCTATCGATGGACCCGATGACCCGACAGCTGGTGGATTGTGCATGGTGCGGTCCGTCGTCTCAATGGGTGAGAGTCGACTGAGCTGTTCGTCTGTGCGTGTCACTACGACCTCGAAGTCTTTGCTGTGGATGTGATCACTGCTGTTGCTGCTGCTGTCCCCATGGCGCTGCTGGCTGCGAGGCTACAGTCGTTCACTCATGCTGATTGAGCTGATCGCTGGTGCTCTCGTAGTTGTTGTCAAAGTAGCCAAACTCAACACTGTGGTCTTGGCGCTCAGTCCTTGCCCTGCTGCTACTCGCGCTGAGTTCTTTGATGCGTTCACGGTACGATGCGAGGTGCGCCAGTACTTGCTTGTACGTGTACATCGGTCCAATATGCTCTGCGACTTTGGTCCATGGACCCTCGGGGTAGAGATCAAGGGTGTCGAGAAACCTAGCATGGTCGTCGGCGCTCCACGCCCTGCACACGCCCGTCTTCAGTTCTCACGATGGTCGGCATCTTTTCAACTGCAGCGTTTCAGCAAAATGGCGAGCACCTCAACGTGAACATGAACATGAACATGAACCTACGCGCGATGAGCCCCAGCTGGAGATGCTCTACACGTGACTCACGCTGCGCGACATCGTGCTGTGCAGCTTGGGCCTTGTTGTGCAGAACTGTGGACTGCACATCCGTTGCTGTCGCGACTACTTGTGCTCGCCTGTGTCGCCCAAAGGACACGCTCACGCATTGGCCATGCGTGCATGCGTGGCAGTATGAGCAACTACTGTCGCCCGTTCATACGCTCTCGAGATGCAACCGCGAGCTGACGCGCTCTGAATCACTCTGTACGTTCATCGCGACGCTAGCACACGCACGAGGCGTGTTCAAGCGACCTGGACGAACATGTTGAGAGCTGCAGT
>JAASFN010000427.1:0-20767 GCA_023333795.1 Globisporangium rhizosaccharum | reverse complement strand
TGAGTCCAAGTCTGAGCAACAAGTGAAGCGTTGGAGTAGGCGTAAGAGGACTAGACTGGTAGACAAGAGCGTGAGCGTGACTGGTAGACAATACAAGACAGAAAGTGGACTCAACACACACCCATGACAGTGTCGATCAATTGCTGGCGCGCTGTCGGACGGATCCGAGCGAGCGCAGTGGCTCTTCAATCAACGCTTATGTGCGAGCGCACAGTATATATCACAGCACTCTCAGTGGGTGCGCTAGAGGCGCTCGCTCACTGCATGGAGACTCTGCTTGGTTGCTTTGTTCTGGTGCATTGGGTGGGTGTCGGCGGAAAGGTCGCTGGCGCCAGCGCATGCAAAGCGAGAAGATCGCAAACTGCAGCAAAGCAGGCTGTAGTGTGGCGGACGGGCAACAACAATGTGGCGGACAAATGTCGTCGACAAGGCACGTGTGGCGGTGGTGGTTTCATCATTGCAAGCACTGTGTATGTGCGTCACTACTAGCGAGCGGCAATGGGGTCCTCCAGCGCGGCGGCACTCGAGTCACTGGAGCTCGATCGAGCATTGCCCATGCGCATTATGGAGCTGCTGCCTTTTGGTGAAAGATCGCACGCTCAACTACTATATGGAGGTTTGTATGGTCGATTATGCGTCTTGAAGTTTGTATGTGAGATGGGCACTGACCTGTTCCCAGAATAGTGCTTCGAAACTCGAAACCGATCTCGCATTTTCATTTCTTTATTTTCATACAGTACACAAGTTGTTAGTGGGAATGTCAATATAGGATCTCGACTGTGAACCCGTGAACCGGCGCAGTGGTGCTTTCCCACTTTGGTCGTACCTAAACTACCAATGTGCGCGAAAGCTCGAAACACGGCGCGAGGAGCCACGGAAACCTCTTCACCGGCAGAGGCAAGCAAACACAAAGTCCTGTCTGTCTATTCCAATCCATTTCATCATCACCGAGCAGGTAGATAGATAGCAACACGCGCGCGCACGCGAGCGACGCTCCACGCGAGTACGCCACAGCACACACATACTAGCGCGCGCTCTTCATCACACACACACGCACAAGCGCCACTCGCGCTTTCGCTCGCTCTCTCTCACAACGCATCCACACAGTCACAGTCACACTACAACTATGACTGGTGCATGTCGCGCTGGCGAGCAGCGACCATTGCTGCTGCTGCACCAGTCGCCGCGAGACGTCGCGATTACAGTCTACGACAACGACATCGACCATGACGACTACGAGCAGCAGCAGCATCCGTACGTGGACATTGAGCGCGTGAGCACGACTGCAACGACTGTGTTTCGGTACACGAGCTTCCGCAACACAACAACAACAACGACGACAGCTCCGTCTTTGGCCGCAGTCTCGCCGACGTTCGTGTGCGCGCAGCAGCAGCAGCAAGTGGCGCTGCTCGCGCGCAAGTACGCAGCGTACACGGTCGATGACGTTGTCGGACAGAAGCGCAGTCGCAGTAAAGTGATGGCAGCAGCAACTACTGGCTACGGCTCCATGCCGCTTCAGCTAGCGCTCGACAGCGACGACGACGATGACAACAACAACATCAGCAATGGACAGCGCACGACCGCGGCGTCGCTTCGTGCTTTGCTCTGTAAGCTCGACGATCCACGCACGAGCAAGCGCCACGCAACGCAGCAGCCTGAATCGCTTGGAGCCGACTCGACAGCAGCGGCACTGAACAACCAGAGCGAGACTGAGAGCGACAGCGACATGAGCTGCGGGAGCAACACTGCGAGCAGCAGCAGCAGCAGTAGCAGCAGTTCGCTCCAGTCGATCTTGCGGATACGCGACGGCATCTACGCGTGCCGCAAGGTCAAGAAGCACGTCTCAGTCGAGTTCCAGCTCGATGATACCGACCACAACGACGATAAGGACGATGACAGTGACGCCCGTGCAGCAGCAAAGCGCCGCTACGGTGCACTTGCGTGTGCGTCGAACTGCATGCCACGGTGCGTCGCATCTTGTGTGTCTACTTTTTGACGGAGTGTATGTAAGTGGACGACTAACATGCCAGTGTATGTATGTGGACACTTGAACGATCCACAGTCGCTTGACGATTGAAGAGAAGGCAGCGCTGTATCGCATTCGACCAGACCTGCAGCTCACGCCGATGCCGCTCATTCTGCGCGAGCTCGAAGAGATCCGACGCCGGCGCCAGCGCAAACTCATGTTCTCGATCCTCGGCGGCACCCTCATTCTGCTCATGATCATCGTGTTCTACTACTTGCTCACAGAGACGCCGTAGCGAGCGTCCATAGCATGAAGCCTCAGCCACTCGTCCGTCAGTGTCGCTAGACAAGTGGGCGTTGTGTCGATGCCTTCATCATCATCAGCAGCAACGCCATCGGCTCACTCACTCGCTCGCTCGCTAGCACGAGAGATCCCCACCAGATCAGTAGCCCTAGGACTCTAGGACGCACCGAGTCACTCGACCACCACCATCCTCACTATGCGAAATCCGATAGTATGCTATTTGACTGTGACGAGCGAGTGCGCATGGTGTTGAACGAAGTGATGTGCATGCAAGCTCCAGAGTGAGTGGAGCACTGCGACGCGTATGTGCACTAGCTCCAACCTGAGGCGTTCATCGCACAAGTCTGCACATTAGAACTGAAGCATGATGCTATCGAGTGCTCTGCTTCTCATGCCACCTCAACATCAACGAAGTCATGACTTTTACAGGACACGAGCACCAACGCTCTCGCAAACTGAGCATGCGGATCCTGTGTCTCCTGCTTGTCCTGCTCATCGATCCGTACCTTCACATCAAGGAAGACCTACACTTCATTTGGTTTTGTCACTATCAAGATTTGTGAACGTCCCACACGATTCAGAATAACAAAGCTCAGCTCATGGCAAGTGCTCGCGCAGCAGATCGGCGCGAGTTCCGCGCGTTCGTGCAGCAGCTCCACTACGCACCGCAGGTCTGTGCTCATGATACACCTGCAAGTGCTCTCTACTGTGCACACTCTGCTAACCTACGATGCTGCATCTCTCTGCATGTGTACTACGCACGCAGGGCCGCCATGCACGAGCAGGTACGCTCGAAGACAGTGACCTCGATGCCATGATGCGCGGCGCACTGCAGCCAGTGTGGCACTGGGTCTTTCGCAACATTAAGAATGCAGACGACATGGAGGTACTTCGTGTGTACGTCTCTGTGTATTGTATAAGCACTGCAGTCATCTGACAGTCGATGCGTGTGTGTGTCTGTGTATGGATGTGTATGTCGCCAACCAATCAATCCACTCGACCAGCTCATTCGCCGCAACGTCCGCGTCGCTCGACAGCAGGTCGAGAGCTCGAAGCTTGAGCGCGACGCTGCAAAAGCGCAGCATGACGCGCTCACACAGCGCAAACAGGCGCTTGTTGAGGCACTTGCTCGAGCAAAAGCGCGTGAACAGACGCTGTTGCGCACGATGCGAGCGCTTGAGCTTGAAGACGCACGAGCGATAGAGTCTCTCGTAATAGCAAAGCAGCGCGAAGTGCTCACACACGCGTACCATGCGACGCAGGACGCAGCGATGAGTGACATCTCGTCGAATGTCCAGCGAGCGCAGGAAGCGCTGACGCTCGACTGCAATGCGATTGCAGCTGTCCACCAGCGCCGCGTGCGTCTCGGTGAAACCAATCCGATTGCGATCCTCGTGTGCGAGTACGTGCGCATGCTCGCGACCGAAGACGCCGACGTCGTGGACTTTGGCGACGCGGACATTCAAGTACGTCGGATCGTGCGCATTGTATCTGTGATGTTTGTACACTCTGCACACTCTTTGTGTGATCACACTAATATGCATGATGCTACTATGTAGCACTTGCGTGACTTTGGTAGCGATGCACTGCTCCAGTGGCTCCATGCACTCGCTGTTCAACGCAGCAGCAGCAACGCGTCTCGACAGACATATGAAGATGACGAAGACGCTGCGTACGCTGCGCACGTTGCACAGCACGCTTTGTCGAGTCACGACGCTCTCGCACAAGTCCAAGCGCTGCTCCAGAAGACGCAGCAGCAGCATATTGCGCAGTTCGTCACAACTCAAGCGCTGTATGCACAGGCACAGCAAGCGCATATGCATGTGCGGGAGGTGCAAGCCGAGAGCCATTCAGCAAGCGGCTTGCATATCTGGTCCACTCCTGCGTCCTCGGACACGAAGACCCAGCAGCAGCTCGTGAGCGATACTGTGGAGCTTGAGATCGCACTCAGAGCCCAACAAGCAGCGCTCGACGTCGCTCACCAGACGCACGCGACGCTCAGTGAACGCATCAAGAGCGCAAAGCAGCAGCGCGCAGCGCTCGACGACAAACTCGCACTGCTCACGACGTTTGAGACGCGGCAGCGCACGATGCTCGAGCAGCTCCATGCGCTGTACGCGCAGAACCGCGACGCTGCGATACACATCGTACCGCATCAGACGCACGTCGTAGCGCAGAGTCAACAGCTGCAGCGTCAGTACACAGGACGTACTGACGCGCTTGTAGCAAACTGGCAGCAGCGCATGCGCGACGAGCTCCGTGCGTTTGCGAGTACGTCGCTCGCGCCACTCGACACCGCCGTGCAGACGATTGCACTGGATGCTAAGAGCGCACAAGTTGGAGCGACGCGTGGCGTGTCGCTCGCACGGCCGTTTGCGTCGTTTGCGATCCATGCGATGCAGCATGAGGCAGTCGATGGTGCGAGTGCGAGTAGCAAAGCGCCAGGACTTGCGCGCGTCCTGACTGCGCTGGACGTGCCAGTGTACAGCAGCTGGCACGCTCTGCTCTTACTGCTGCAACAGAATGAGCAACAGCGCGAGACAGCAGTCGAGACGCTCGCAACGCGCCAAGAGCTGCTCGCACGCTTGGCGCTAGCTCATGGAGAGGACGCTGCACGTGTGCAGTCAGCACTGGAAGACGTGCGGCGCGCCACGGATGCGCTGCAGACTGCAGTGCTTCCGCTGCTAGAAGACATCGTCGAGACGAACAACGAGACGCGAGAGCACGTGCTTGCGCGCCTGCGCGCTGTCATCGACGACTGGTTCGAGCAGCGCGGCTGGCAAGTGGAGCTCCAAGCATATGCATCCATGTAGAGTTTGATGTGCAATAAACCAATTCTATATCGATTCGACATGTTTTATGTAACAATGATATATAAATCTAAATGCAGCAGTATTTGAGTATCCGATCATTTGGACAAAGCAACATGCACGCGAATGCAGCAGCAGATGTGATCACGCGCCACGTGCGCGATGAGCTCGTGCTCGAGACACAGCGCAAGCGCGCACTGCTGCAGCGTTGCGGCGTTACAGAGGAGGACCTATCGCGGGTACGAACTCACTTTGCTATCACACGAGACGCTCGAGCAACAGACTCTCTCACTCACTCTCGCGCGCTTGTGATATCAACAGCATGGCCAGATGTACTTGCACGTGCTTGCGGAAGTCGCAGAGCTCCTTGGTCTCAAAGACACCAAGAGCAGCAGCTACTTGCTCGCAATGGCGGACTTTGAAGACACGCTTGAGCGCACAGAGCAGCAGATGCGAGCGACACGAGCTGCTGCTGCTGAGAGCGCTCGCCGCTCTCAGGAGCTCGAGCGCGAGTGGGAGCAGCTCGAGCGCACAAAGCAGCAGCTCAAAGTCGCTGCAGACGAGCGCGAGCAGCACGGTGCGTTGTCTTGGACATCTATAGCGGAATAGGACTGTACAAGCACTCACACACATGTGGATGTGAGCAGAGAACACAGCGACGATCGAGCAGCGCACAGTCGAGTACCGAGACAAAGAGCGCGCGTACGAAGTTGAACTGGTGCGTCTCCGTGCATTAGAGCACCGACTATCTGCTATGCTATCATCACGCACTGACTGTGGCTCGTGTGTCTGTGGCAATGTACTCGTAGTCTCAACTCCGCGAGACGCTACAAGCGCTGCCCAATCAAGCTGGCTCAACCAAGTGCGTCTTTGTATCTATCTGTTTACTGAAGCTCCGAGCGCTCGTATCATCCGTTCACATGTGTGTGTCCTATTCAGACTCGTAGAGCACAATGTACTCCGCGCACTCGAAGCGGTGCGTCGTGCTCATCGTAGTAACGTGTCATGAGAACGAGTGCCTACATGGAGCTGACTTGGCATACATATCCATGTATCTGCAGGAGTGCAATGCGATCGAAGCCGAGAACCGCGTGCTGCAGACAAAGCTCGGGCCATTTCACAACTTGCCATTGAGTCGCGACCTCGCCGCCGCACAGCTCCATGATGCTCGTGCAGAACTCGAGCGTCTCGATGACCAGTTCAGCTCGCAGATTCAGCAAATGCTCTAGCCGACGTATTCGATTGTTCAATAGTGTTTTCTATTGTGTCTTTCGAATCGAATCCGCATTCCCTTTTGAAATCGATACCAACCCTCTCAAATCCGATCCAACGTGATCAATAATGGCTGCGGCACCCAAGATGATCATAGTCGTAAGAGCTTCGAGAAGCGCGAGCGGCAGTTGACGACGATCTCTCTCTGTAAAGCTCTACGACTGCGGCTGCCTTATCAACACGCATCAAGACCAAGCAGCCGCCGCCGCTGTACGTGTGTGGCCGCACTTTAGAATCTCCACGCGCTCCAGCACTCGTCACGCCAAGCGCCATCTGCACGCTCTAGCACAATGACAACAGACGCACTTGTCGTCGGTGCCGAGTCCCCACCACGCGCTGACACTGCTGCGTTAAGCTTTAAAGAGCGCGAGCAGAGCTTGCTCCAAGAGCTCGCAGCGCTCTACTCCAAGCTCGAGCACGTGCGCGAGAAGCGCGTGAAAGCCGAAGAAGAGTCGAGCCACAGCCACGACGACGACACTGACGCAAGTAGCAGCAAGAGCCGCAAGCGCCGCCGCGTCTTACTCGTGACGCGGTCACTGCCATTTACGCTCGTGTGGGAAGATGCGCAGTCGCAGTGGCGCGCCGAGTTCCCGGAGAACATGAGTCTCGACGGCGCGATGGAGACGTATCTGTACTTGCACGAGCACTACGACTGCGTCTGGATCGGCTCGGTCCACGGCGACATTGAGCCATCGGAGCAGAACGCTTTGAAAGAGCAGCTCTTGGACGAGCGCAAGTACTGCCCCGTGTTCTTAGACCCGAAGCGCGAGCGCCTGTTCTACCACGGGTTTTGCAAGACTGTCATGTGGCCGCTGTTCCACTCGTGTCCGCCTACAACCGACGACCAGTTAAAAACGCACTCTGCGGATGAAGATACCGGTACAAGTACCAGTAGTCCCGGCAACTTGGACATGGACAAGATGTGGCAAGCGTACGTGAGTGTGAACCAAGCGTTTGCCGATACGATCCAAGAGGTCTACGAAGACGGCGACTTGGTCTGGATCCAAGGCTACCACTTCACGCTCGTGCCGCAGATGGTCCAAAGCTTGTTCCCGAACGACAACGTTGACATTGGCTACTTTCTTCACATCCCGTTCCCGTCGTCGGAGCTCTACCGGATCATGAACAACCGCGACGAGATCCTCACTGGCATGCTCGGCGCTGATCTCATTGGTTTCCAGACGCACGAGTACGCGCGGCACTTCCAGAGCGCAGCTGTGCGGCTCCTTGGCTTGGAGAGCAGTCACAAAGGCGTCGAGTACAATGGCCACTTTGCTCGCGTTGCGATCTGCCCAGTCGGCATTGACGCTGCCAAATACACTGCACTGGTCCACGCGTCGAGTGTCCAAGACCAGATCACGCAGCTCACGCAGCAGTTTAGCCGCAAACGCGTGATCCTCGGTGTTGATCCGCTCGACAGTACAAAAGGCTTGGTGCACAAGCTCTTGGCAGTCGAAGAGCTCTTTACGACGCACCCTGAGCTGTCGCAAGACGTGGTGTTTCTGCAGATCGTCACGGGCACGCCGTCACTGCTCGAGTCGCCGCTCGGGTCGCAAGTCGAAGCGCTCGTGTCGCGCATCAACAGCAAGCTCCAGGACATTGGCGCCGACGGACCCGTGCAGTACCTGAACAAAGAGATCCCGCAAGAAGCGCTCGTTGCGCTCTACACACTCGCAGACGCTCTCGTCGTGACGCCGATCCGCGACGGCATGAACACGATCCCGTTCGAGTACGTCGTGTGCCGCGAAGCCGTGAACAAGCCAGCGCGCGTTGTCTTGAGCGAGTTTGCTGGCTCGGCCGATGCGCTCAGCGGCGCTGCGCTCGTAAACCCGTGGAACACTGAGGAAGTCGTCGACGCACTGCTCACTGCGCTCCAGAGCAGCAGCCACGACGACAGTGGGAGTGCGACGCACCAGAAAGCGCACCAGAGCATGTACAGCTACGTCCGGACGTTCACGTCGAAGCACTGGGCCGATAGCTTTCTCGACCAGCTCCGCGAGTGCAGTGAAGAGAACGCATTGGCTGTCTCGGGCCGCGAACTGAGTCGCCGCGACATGACGTCTGCGTACATCCGGTCGTCGCGGCGCTTGCTCTTCATTACGTACGAAGGCGTCTTGGCTGCAGAAGCGTCGATCCCGGAGCTGTCGTACCCGCCGCAGGAGCTCATTTGGCAGCTCTCGCTCTTGACAAAAGACCCGCGCAACACTGTTGTGCTCGTGTGTTCCCGTAGCACCGCAGTGTGCGAGCAGTGGTTTGCCGGCTTGAGCGGTCGGATCGTGCTCGCAGCCGAGTACGGCGTGTACGTCAAGTGGCTCAATAGCGATGACCGTCAGCAGCACCACGAGCCGTGGCACTGCATGGTCCCGCACATGGACATGTCGTGGTGGACGCACGTTGTGCCACTGCTCGAGTACTACACCGAGCGCACGCCTGGCGCGTTCATTGAGCGCAAAGACAGCTCCGTGGCGTGGCACTACCGCGACTGCGACTTGGACCACGGTCTGTGGCAAGCAAGCGAGCTCTTAGTGTCACTGCGTGAGCTCACGCGGTCGTTGCCAGTCGCAGTCGTGCCTGGGAACCGCGTGTTGGAAGTCCGACCCGAGCGCGCAAGCAAAGCGTGGCTCTTTGAGCGCATCTGGGAGTTTATGAACTACGCCGTGCTGTTCCCGGACGAAGACGCCGCGGCGGTCACGACCGACTACTTTGGCGACCGCGTTGCACCGCACGGCTCGCCACGCATGGCGCCAGTCGCTGGTCCAAGTGAGATGGATACCCCAGCGCCACTGTCGCTTGCGCTCACACACGACCACACCATCACTAGCAGCACTGGCAGTGGCAGTAGCAGTGACGACGAGCGCACGAAGGCGGATGACGCACAGCCAGTCGACTTTTTGCTCGTGATCGCCTCAGGCGAAGACCGCACGGACGAAGACCTGTTTGCGTACCTCGTGCCAGCGCCGATTGACTTGGACGCGTACTGTCCGCAGCAACAGCAGAAGGAGCCTGCGACTGCGGCGGAGCCAACTGACAATAGCGTCGCTAGCGCCGCTGCGGTCATCGATGAGACCGACCGGCGGCTAGCAACGAGCGGGTCGTTCCGGCGTCTAGTGCACCGCGATAGCAGCAGCAGCAGTGCGACTGTGAGTGACGCGCCATCGACTGACGCTGTCGTTGCGGACCGGAGCAAGAGCTCAGCACCAGCGCCGCAGCGCGACTTTCCACCGTCTGCAGCGCTGTTCAAAGCCATGAAGACCAAGTACGGCGAGAGCTTTAGTATGCACCGCTTGCCCGACACGCCAGCAGCGGCGTGGGCGTTGGTCGATCCGTCATCGACGCCAGCAGCAGGTGCAGGACGGAGCAAGCTCGACGATCCGACACTGCGCCGTTTGAGTTCGTCACAAGCGTTGGATCGAAAATCGTCGTTTGGCGCAGCAGCAGCGATCAACGTCCCCGCGAGCTCGCCGCGCACACCACCTGCTGGTGACGGCGACGCGAAGATGCGCCGTGAGATCGCTGCGCTCCGTAGTCTCGACAACGACGCGGCAGTCGCTGCTGCTGCGCAGACAACAGCAGCAAAGGACGGCAATCAGAACGACGATGAAGTCGATGACGACGACGACCGCATTGAGAGTCCGTACCGCTTCCCAGTCAACACGTTTGTGTGCACATTGGGGCGAAAGCTGTCGCAAGCGCCGTACTTTATCAAGAACTCGGCCGATTTGTACCAGTTGCTCCAGGAGATGGGGCTCAATAGCCACATCCGGAAGCAGCGCATGCTCTCGATGGGGAGCCACCTTGACGAGTGAGTAGCGTATGTAGGACGCATGCATGCGTGTCATTGCATGAACGACTGAACGAAAGAACGAATGAATGGAAGTGAACAAGTACGCGACCGATGGAGTAGACTGGTGTTGCCTCGGTTCAAGTCAGTGTTCTGACTTGTTTTGCAAGAGTGCAGGTGCATTTAGTGAGTGATGGTATTGTGTCAAAACGCGGTATTTGTACTTGATTTTGATTACGAGTTGCACCTTGTTTTGCTCCGAAAGTGCTGTTTTCTCACCCTATTTCGTCGATCTGATTGAGAAAGCGACTGAGCTGGGACTGACTTGCCCTCTCAGGTCCAGCACTCTTGGCTGCTCACGCCACTCGCGACTCTCGCGCCTGCTCGTGTCTGCTCAAGGCATCCCAGCGAGTATGTACCCAGATATCAGGAGCTCATTGCTCAGTACGACGCATAGTGACTCAGTACGCGCTCGCGTATGGGTGGATTGGATCGCTCGGTCGCTCTCTCCGCCGCTCTCTCTCTCTCTCTCGATCATCCGTGATCCTCCAGATCGCTCACTCCTGAATTCGCTTCGTTGAGCTCACCACTTTCGCAACCACTTGCTCGACTACATCACAGCACCTCTTCTGCTTTCACACGCAAAGTCGCAATGAACTCGAGTCCAGACACCCACACGCCCTACTACGCTTCGCACACGAGTCCTACTGCACCACCACTACTCGCTGCGCCACCATCGCAGAACGACGCGACACCAGCACACACGCTCGCATCGCTCTTGAATGCATCGGCAGCATCGATGCCAGTGCCTCCTGCTACATCTACGCCTTCAGCACCACAGCCGTCTGCTGTGTCAAAGCCACGCCGACGACGACCACGCACAGCGATCCACTTGCCAGTCGAAGACACTTCAAAGCTCGACAAAGAGGAGCTCCGCAAGATCAAGAACCGCATCGCAGCCGCGCGTGCGCGCGAGCGGTCGAACCAGCGCGTGCAGGAGCTCGAAGCCGTGATTCGCGAGCTCTGGAGTCGCGTGCAGTACGTCGAAAACGTCGCACTGGACCTCCAGCCGAACCTCACGCTCCGCGAGCTCTACAGCGGCTATCAGCCGCAAGTGCAGCTCAGCGCATCGACGCTCACGTCTCCAACCGGGGCGTTCCAAGCCCCGAATGCGACGTTCGACTTGCGCGAGCTTGCGTGGATGTTTGCGTCCACAGAGCCACACAGCAACTGAAGTAACAAGTGCCAAGGCAACCAGCACATCAGCAGCAACAGCTATGCTGATACGAACCAAACCATTCACCTACAGAACTTTCAATACATGCAGCAGTGTCGACATGCTTCTCCTTCCGTGCTTGCCTGTGCGTGTGAATCTCTCTTGCCATGTGTGCTTCATGCGTCCGTTGTGCGTGAGTGAGAGAGAGAGCTGACGATGCCTTGCGATGAAACAACTACGCACGAATGCTTCGTGTTCATGACCGCAACCACCATCCTCACGTCGTCCACACTCAACTGATGGCGACCTGTCCGAGACTCGAATGTCTGTGCGCGCGATTGCTCTTGATTGACGTGCCGCTAGGTAATCAAGCGCAAGTGCCTTCGCAGATCCCAGCTGGAGGTGCAGACCGATCCGCTCATCAGGTCTAATGTGCACGAGTCAGTCCACAATCTACTCCATGTGTGCAAGTGTCACGACGCTGCTCACAGGACAGCTGCTGTCTCTCGCCTCGTACCGACGCCGACCGACAAGCCGCACGACGAGCTCATATCGAAACTCGACACGTCGCGACCACACCAAGCACTCACAGCGATGCTCCATCGACTCGCTATTGCATGTGCTGCTGCAGTCCTAGGCTGCAGCGCTGTCCAGGCTGCGACTGCACCGGCGTTCGGCTACACAACGAGCTCGAGCCGCTTTGTGATCCACACTGGCGGCGGTCTCACTGTCAGCATGCTGCGCTCGACGTGCGACATCGTGTCGCTGCTGTATAAGGACCAAGAGCTTCAGTACAAGTCCAAGTACACGCACGTGAACTCGGGACTCGGCACTGTCACGAGCGCGACGATCGTGACGCTCACGGATGCGCAGAAGACGATCCAGATCACGTGTAGCAAGGCTGGACTCACGCAGTACTACTTCTTCCGCCCAAACGAGAACGCGATCTACATGGGGACGTACCACAGCAACGACGTCGTGCTACCAGAGCTCCGCTTCCTCGCGCGTCTCGACCGCAAGACCGTCGCGACTGGCGTCACAGAAGCGACACTCGACGCTACAAACGGCAATGCGATCGAAGCGCATGACGTGTACGCGACGAGCGCAAACATCACGCGCTCCAAGTTCTACTCGGGCATCGCGTTCATGGACGACCGGATCCACGGCGTCCATGGCGCAGCGGCTGGTGTCTACTTTGTGCTCTCAGACGCAGCGTATGAGACGTCGAGCAGCGGTCCGTTCTTCCGCGACATCAACAACCAGTGCACGACCGCGAACGAGCTCACGTTCTACATGAACTCGGACCACACGCGCACAGAGGACTACCGCTACGGCTTCCACGGTCCGTACGCGCTCGTGTTCACAGACGGACCAGCGCCGGCGTCGGTGTCTGTCGTAGACTTTCGCTTCTTCCAGACACTGTCGGGACTCACGGGCTTTGTCAAAGACGCGAACCGCGGTCGCGTGACTGGCACGATCACCGACGCAAACGAACTCCTCACTGGCGCGCCGGTTGTCGTTGGCTTCTCCAACTCGGCTGCGCAGTACTGGACAAAGCTTAGGACCTCGAGCCGGACGTTCACATCGCCGTACATGAAGCCTGGGTCGTACAAGCTCACAGTGTACAAGAAGCAGCTGGCGGTTGCGACTGCTGCTGTGACTGTGACTGCAGCAAAGACACTGACGTCAAACGTCCAAGTGAGCTACGTCGAGACTGCTGCACCAATCTGGCGCATTGGCGCGTGGGATGGCACGCCTGGCGGCTTTCTGAACGCCAACAAGATCCACAGCATGCACCCGAGCGACGCGCGCATGGCCAAGTGGAAGTCGATCACGTTCCGTGCCGGTACCGACAAGGACTCCGCGTTCCCGATGGCGCTCTTTCGCGGCGTGAACGACCCCACGACGATCTCATTCTCGCTCACAGCAGCGCAAGCTGCGAGTGCGCGGACGCTCCAGATTGGCGTGACGCTCGCACAGAGCGGTGCGCGTCCGACGATCCGTGTGAACGACAAGTGGTCAGGTCCAGTGCTCGCATCGGTAGCCGTGAGCACACGTGGTGTGACACGAGGTGTCACGACTGGCAACTACATGGCGTACAAGTTCACGGTCCCTACGACTGCGCTCGTGACTGGGGCGAACACGATCGCGGTGGGCATCGCAAGCGGGAACACGGACCCAGCAGAGCCATTCCTGCACGCATCGGTCATGTTTGACGCGCTTGAGCTGTCCTAGGACACTGTGTCGTCGCTGAGAGTGCATGAGTAAGTAGCTCGTATGAACACGGAGTGCATTGAAAGCCGTTGTCTACAGTCAAGTGCGGCAGGTCATCCTCTGGTGTCCTACTTGTAGCTGTCCTAGACACAGCTCGCTGTCGTCGAAGGCGTTTGCCCAACTCGGCGCGCATTGACAGACCCAAAGCGGTCCGATCGCTGGTTCAGCGGCAGTGCGTCGTGTGCTTTGACCACTTGCAAGACGCCAGAGAGATCGCCACTCGAGTACAGCTCAATGTCAGTGAACCGACTCGTGAGGCGACCGCGCAGACTGCTGGAGATCGTGACTGCGCTGTCGTCGCCGATCACAAACGCCAGGACCTTGTCGCGCGTGAGAGCGCTCGTAGTCGGCAGTGGTTCACGCACAAGCGCAAGTGGAAACACGACAGTGGCGCTCGGCGTGCTCGTTGGACTTGCTGGTCTCGTACTGCTTGGTGCTGGTGAGCGCGTGGTGTTGCCAGTGCTACCAATGCCACCACGATCGCTCGTGTTGGAGACGGACCCTCGATCCATTGGCGACAATGGCGACAGCGGCGACGGCGCAGTTGTCAACGGCACGGGAGACAATGACACCTCCAGCGGCGTTCGCACGATGCGCGTTGGCGCAGTGTACGCGGCGATGAAGTCGCGGATCGCAGTGACGCGCGTGTAGAGCCCTGGGACACCGGCTCGTCCGCAGCCGTAGCCAGCACTGACGACGCCAACGAGCGCATTCATGGTCTTGGTGAGCCGCACAACGAGCGGACTGCCCGAGTCACCAGCACACGCGTCGAGGCCTTCCGAGCCGCCAGCGCAGAGGACATTGCTGTCGGCGTCTGGGATCGTGGCTTCGCACGTGCGCTGCGACCAGAGCGGCAGACTGAGTCCACTTAGCCGCGCGGGTCCGTCGCTCTGAACATTCGCGGATCGGAACGACAGCAAGTACGACACACTTTTGTCGGCAAAGTCGAGGGCGTCAGAGAGCAGGATCGGACTGTACGACGTCGGGACTGCGAGCTCTAGGATCGCAGCGTCGAACGAGAACGCATGTGGCGATCCGTACTTCGGGTGGATCCGGATGCGATCTGAGAGCACGCGGATGTCTTCTGGGATGCGCGTGCTGTCGTCGCTGTAGCCAACCGATGCCCACTGCACGAGTCCGTCTGAGACGCAGTGTGCCGCTGTGAGGACGTACTGCGACGCGATGAGCACGCCGCCGCAGAAGCTCTGGCCAGTCTTTGTCATGCGCAACGCGACGATGTAGTCCAGTGAAAGGGGGTTGCGCGACGGTGTGCGCCGCGTCACGAGTCCCCACTGATGCCCATTCACGTACGCGTTGATAAAGTTTGCGGCAGCGAGGACGCTGGCGTAGCTGGTGGCGATGTCGCCGTCCTTGGCCGCGGTGGTGGCTTGGAGCCCCACGAGCATGAGCTCTCCTTCGAACGTCCCAAGAAGCGCAGCGCTCTCAGAGCTCGCGTTGGTCGCCGCACTGGCGTTGCCAGCACAGACAATGCCGCTTGGAAACGGCGAGGTCGACGCACTGCTGCACGTGTCTTGAGGCAGGACGCTGAGCGGAGCAACATGCGTTGCATCCGTTAGCTCGACGCGAAGCGCAGCGTCGCCAACAGCGAGGTCGAATGGCGCAAGGGCAATCGGCGTGACGTCTGCGGGCACAGCCGACGACAGTGTCAAGATCGCGAGGTTGTGTCGGAGCGTGCGCGTGGCGTCGCGTGCGTACAGCGGATGAGCCACAGTCGTATTCTCAACGACACTGACAAAGCCAGAGCCGGTCGTGCGGTGGTAGAGCACGCCCGAGACACTTCTGCCAGTGCTGCTGTTTGCAGATGCGAGGCACGACGCAGTTGTGAGGACAAACTGCGGTGCAATGAGCACACCACCGCAGTCGAGGGCGTTGCCGCTTGCAATGAGACTGACGACTGCGCTGCGGTAGCCACTCGTGTCACGACCGCTGTCATCGCCAGGTGCCACGACCGTGTTGGTGTCCTGGTCCCAGAGACGTGTCATCGCTTGGACAAACGCTAGTCGTCGTGGATCATCGAGCCGAGCGACTGGGACGTGCACGTCGTCCGTCAAGCGTTGCGACGCGATGCTCACGCCAAAGACGTTGCCGTCTTGGAGCGCGAACGCCATGCGCATTGGTGTGCCACGCGCAAAGGCATTCACGCTCTCGAACGTCGTGTGGACACAGGCAACACCGGCTGCCGACTCGTTGGTGCTCTGAGCACACGCGTTGTTCGTGTCGAGAGACGAGTGGCGATCGACTGGAACGCCGCGCCAGAGCAAGACTGGATCGAGGACTTTCAGCTCGAGCGGCTTCAGCGTCGTCGACACTGTCGATGCCAGTGACCCAGCGCTACTTGGACCAGCGTCCTCGCTCGTACGAGGCACGTACGCGCGCGAGAGCTTGATCAGCACGAGGTTACTCGCGTCTACTATACTCTGCGACAAGCCCATTGCGCCGTCGTACTGGCGCTCGAGCTGCATCGCTTCGATCTCGATCGCATCGTCCTGGAGGACGACCCACGCGAGCGGATCCATGGCGTCGTCACGGACCCAGTCGGCATTCGTGACAATGACGCGCGGCGCGACGTGGATGCCAGCAACAGAGCGCACGGAGACGCTCGGACTCGACGGCGAGAGGTACACAAACGGATACGCAAGCGATGCGCGCAGGGCGTCGTCTGGGATGTCACTCGTCTCGGACAGCGCGTCGCCCCACGTTCGACCGACTGCGTATGCGTTGATGAACTCCATGGCGTCGAGGACGCGCACGTAGCTGTCTGCAAACGCGTTGGCGTCGTCACGGGTGACTTGGAAGCCGACGAGACGTGGATCACTGGCGCTCGGATCAAACAGCGCAACACTGTCGAGCGGCAAGCTCGTGGCGCTTGCAGCACTCACGTTGCCAGCGCAGAGCGTACTAGTCGACGCGCTAGCGGACGATGACGCCGTCTCAGTGCAGACAGCATCGTCCAGCACTGCGCACGGCTCGATCCGAGACGATAGCGTACTCACGTCAACGCGGACGACTGGACTTCCGACTGGCAGTGCGTCAGACGCCAGTGGCGCAATGCTCAGCATGTCCAGTGGCTCTTGAAGCCGCACGATCGCAAAGCTGCGCTCGCGCACGACGGCGTCCGTCGCTGCGGCGGCGCGCTCCAACACGACGTTGCTCGGACTGACGTCTTCGATGCCGCCGCTGCCGTCACGTGCCCACATGAGCATCGAGATGTTTGTCCCGACTGCACACGACGCAGTCGTGAGCACTGCGTCTGCAGCAATGACGACACCGCCACACGCAAGTGGGAAGTTACCGCGAAAGAACTGGACAGCGGATGCTTTGTACTGGCGGTCGCCGTCTTCAAGTGACGCGCGCGTTGCAGCATCGAGGAAGAGCGAGTACGCCGCTTCTTGTCGCCGCGACGTAGAGAACACGAGGACGCGCATTGTGAGCTCATTGCGCGTGAGTGCATGTGCGCCAGTCCCAAAGCCAGCGAGCTCACCACTCGGTACGACGGCAACCGCCATGCGCACGGACCGAACACTGGAGTTGGTTGTCGTCGAACGTGATCGAGTTGCTGTGAGGCACGAGAGCCCTTCGTCTTCTGCGGCATCGCCGCTCAGATCACAGGCATCCAGTGTCGCTAGGTGGGCGGTGTAGCGATCCGTGACTCCTGGCCGCTGCAGTAAGAGCTCGGGGTCGAGGAACGCCATCTCGAGTCGATCAGCTGGCTCGAGTGGCGCTGTCACGAGCCGTTTGCCTGGCAGTCGGTACGCGCGTGCGAGCTCAATCAGGACGATCGACGTTGCGACTGGGTACTGCTGGCTCTCGAACCAGAGCTTCTTCACAGCGACCTTGTCGTCTGCAAAGACCACGAACTCGAAGCGTGGAGCAGCTGAGAATGTGTCACCACTGCTGCTTCCGCCACTGACGCTGCCATCTTCCGAGCTCGTGTACTCGGCTGGGAGCCACTCGCGGTTCGTGATGAGGAACGTTGGCGCGACCTGGAACGCTGGCACAGACGACGTCGTGACGTTCAGACCGTACGACAAGTACGCGAATGGATACGCTAGAGACGCCGCGACGACGCCATCAGGGACGACGACATCAGTGGCAATGGCGTCGTTTGGATCTGCGAGGCCGTAGACGTTTGTCGAGATGAACGCGCGCGCATCTGCGATGCTGTTGTAGCTCTGGACCGCGCCGTTGCGTCCTGGACGTGTCTGGAGCCCTAGGAGCACAACATCGCCGTTATATGTGCCACACAACGCCGCACTGCTGGAGCTCGCGCCTGCGGTGTCTGTTGTCTTGGCACAGATCAAAGTACTCTGTTGCGTCAGTGCTGGGTCGACGGCCGAGGCATTGCCACACTGTGCGCTGTCGACAACGACGCCAGTATCTGCACCAGCAGGTCGGCTCAAGTCGACACGCACGACGGCGTCGTCTCGCTGCACGGCAAGCGCCGCTGGTGCAAGTGCTGCGACGCTCGCGGCAGGGAGAAAGCTCACGAGCTTGAGGATTGCAAAGTCAAAGCGCGGCGGCGTGGCGGCGGCGACGTCTGCACTGCTGGTGCTCGGTTGTTGATACAGTGGATGGATCACTGTGGCGTCAGGTCGAACGACGCAGTCGATGGACGAATCGCTTGCTTCCGTCTCGGAGCCAGTGTCTATGACACACGCTGTTGGGCGGTGCGTGAGCGCACACGTCGCAGTCGTCAGGATCGCGTCGGACGCAATGACGACACCGCCGCAGTCGACTGGGACGCCATCGGCGAGGAACTGCACGGCGGATGCGCGGTACGTGCGCTCTGTAGCTGACTGCGTCACTGGCACTTGCGACGACCATAGCACGTCGAGCAGGAACTCGTGGCGAAAGGCGATATTCATCGCGACCATGCGGATGTGGCGACCGGGACCAGTCATGTCGGCTGTAAGAGTCCCAGACGTGAGACCAGCGAGCTTGCTGTCGTAGAAGACAAAGCCCATGACCGTCGTCTCTGCTGCAGCTGCGTCGTCAGGACGCCGCGTGCTTGCGAGCGTGGACGCAAGACACTCGAGTCCCGTCGTGGCAGTCGACGACAGATCACAGACGCTCAGCGCCATCAAGTGCACAGTGTCGTCGACGAGGACGCCCGCTGATATGAATGGCGGCCGCAGGACCTGGAGCTCAAACGCGACGGTGCTGACGGATGGACGCAGTGGCCACTCGCCTGGTCGGTGGTACGCGCGCGCGAGCTCAATCACGACAATGAAGTTCGGCGCGTCGAACTCTGTGAGCGGCACAGCGTTCTCGAACCAGAGCTTCTTGACTGCGATCGCATCGTCTGAGAAGATCGCGAACGTGGCGTTGTTGTCAAGCGCGACGAGCCACTCGGGACTCGAGATGAGGAACGCCGGAGCGATCTGGTACGCGGCCACGGACGCGGTCGTGGCGTTCCGACTGCTTGAGAGGAGCGCGAATGGGTACGTCAACGACGCATTCACGACTGTGTCAGGGATGAGAGGCGCTCTTGGTCGGTCTGGGGCACTTGTAGCGCTGGCGTTGCCGACACTTGGAGCACTACTGCTTGAGCCAGACGAGTCACTCGATGCGAGAGACGGCGATGGGCGCTTGACGCTGAGTACAGTATCGTGGACGTCTAGGTCAGCGGAGCTCGAACTGGAGGACTGAGCTCCTGCTGTTGCGGGCGAGGTCTGAGCGTTCTCTTGCGACCCTGTGAATGACGGTAGTGACAGCGGCGCTGACGATACTGCAGACGTGCTGGATGGGCTGGACGGCGCTGAGGGTGTTGTTTTGCTGCTGCCATTGCGAGCCAGCACGAGCTCGACGACCGGCGTGACGACACCCACACTGCTGCTCGTATCGCCAACGCCGATGCTACAAGACGCAGTCGCAGCGACAAAGCCGAGTGCGTACGCAACGCCATCGCGCTCGACTGTCACGAGCGATTGACCATGAAACGTCACTGTGGCGTTTTCAGCGGCTGCTTGGCACGCGTCGAGGCTTGGCCACTCGCTCTTGCCACAGAGCAGAGCGCCACGACTGCTACTGGTGCTGCCATTGGATGCCCACGGCCGATCGTCTCGGCCGGAGACCAGCTCTTGGCACTCGCTACTCGCAACGACGTGGACGTCTGTCTGTGAGAGCCTGAGCGCGTGGTCGCTGCTTTGCTGGCCATTCTGTGGACGCACGTCGTATCGCACGATGCGCTCTCTCTCCTTGCTGGTGCGACTCGCATCGACGTGGCTAAACACAATCGGCGACGCCGTGCGAGCGCCACTCGCGTCTGGTAGGAGCGAGCTGACAGCGACGTCAGAGTGCCACGCAGCCAATGACGCATTCGCTCCGGTGTCGTCCTGTACGTGCGGATGGAGTGAACTGACTGCCACAACGACTGGTTGATGGTCTGTGCCAATGAGCACGACGCTTGTGGGCTGCCCACAGCGTGCGCTCGTGGCCACAGAGAGTGCATCGGGCAAGAGGAACCCGAGACACAGTGCTGAAGTCGAGCTACTGTCTGTCTGCGACGCATTCATGGACTGCGAGACGACGGATGACACTGCTGCCGCGTTCGATCCGAGCTCTCGAGCGTGTGCGCCATGACCAACGAGCCCTGCGCATATCGCAGCGAGTGCAATGGCGCTGCTGCATCGGCAGCGTCGCGCGTGGGGATACCGAGCCATCTACACAGGCTGCTGCTACTGCTCCGAGACACTCGAGGAGGCAATGGCGCCACACACGACGTGCTCGCACTCGCGTTCACGCTCGGGAATGAGCTGTTGAGCTGCTCAGATGCCACCAGCTGCTTGCGTGCTGCCACAATCGGGCGACATTTGACCAAACAACTCGTTTTGCAAACACAGCAATTGTGTTTGCGAGAGGTCCTGGTCTGATGTGCAGGCAAACATGTTCGTGTTCGTGCTGTTGGAGGCTGCTGGTGCTGGTGCTTGTCGGTTGCAGTGGCAATGCTAGCGTCTGTCTTACTTGCTCCTTTGACGATCAATACAAGACAACAACGTTGGTGGCTCATGTTCTTGCAGCCGTAGATTGAGCACTGTAGTCTATGAGCTGCTCGCTTTGTTCGACCGCACACGCCGCAAGTTCGAGGCTCACGCAGTGATCACGGGCGTCTCGACGTTGCTCTG